>CM040190.1:22413071-22513071 GCA_022606455.1 Callitettix versicolor
AACAAACTTGACCACGATATTACCGTCATCGATTTTTCTATCAATTTTGAATTAAATCGAACTACAATTATGAACTTGGGAATGCTAACAAACATATATGTAGTCCTACAAATTTTAACGGCCCTCAAAAGACGATCTAAAGGAAAGGATTTCATTTCAAATTCCCGAATCTAGGTCTTAAAATAACGTCCGCCTTTCCAATATCACATTTTCCAGTGGAAAATAAGAGAAATTTAATCATTAGGGGATACAATGACTTAACGACTTCTTCAGCGGAATATTTCATCCTTGTTTTAATCAAAAGTAACCCGCATTAGGTCCTACAATGTCAGACAAATTTAGCTAAATTAATACGACCTTCGTAACACGAATTAGGAAGTATGGATTGATGCTGGGTAATCAGTCGCCGTAATGCAGAGAATTGCTTTTAGAATGATAAATAAGTGTGATGACGAATAAATAAAAACAAAATGTCTCATCATCATTTAAGTGAGTCAGGAAGTGCGCTTTGCGCTGTAACTCGAAATAATTTATTTTGTAAATGGAAACCTTATGTAACTTTTACAGGAAATATATTTTAATGCAAATTACGACGTGGAAAAGAGGACATGAGTTTCATTAATCAGAATTTATATATAAATATATTTGTGAAAAAATGTTAAAAAAAAACAAAAGAACTAATGAAGAAAGTGGTTCAAGTAGTACTTAACTTTAAAAGTATTTTAATAGAGAACAATTTGTCAAAGCAGAATATCAAAATTAGTTTTTACTGTATTTATTATCAGGAAACATTTTTTGTTAAAATGTACGTCTTAATAATCTTGAAGTTAACTCGATCCTGAACTCCACATCACTTGTAAGAGTATTTAAAAATTTTACATTGGCTTAGAGATTACATGATTGTATATGTTTTGCCGGTATAGTGTACGCCATTTGAGTTTATTTTAATTCAAACGTTGAATAAAAATATTTTTTTAAAGTCATCAACAGTTTCAAAATGGCGACCGTTCCAAATATTAAAAATAAAATATAACCTTTTAACTTTACAGTTTTTTTTATCTGATTTCACTGACATATGCAGCGTTAGAATCTACACATATTATTATTAATGTTTTAAAATGTCCTTAAAGGTACTATCAAAGTTGATTTCTTTACCAAGTTTGAATCAATTCGGACGTTAAACTGTTAAAGTCTAAAACATATCAAGAAACAATCTAGTGGATTAGCGCTTATTTGAAGATATCGGGTCTGGGTTTTACCACGATCACTGATCTAGGAGCTAATTTTCTTTTGAAATTCACTAACATCGAGTAACAAAACATTTAGGAATTAAAGTAGTTTGAAACTGTGAATAATATATTTAGTCAACATGTTACAATGAACGTAAGAAGGATTATGTAGGCCTACTGTACATTTGGAAATAAGTATATTATTATTGTCTATCATACAAGTTGTTTTGTTAAGGTGAAATCAATGGACGTAAGAACAATGCAAAATTATTGCAACAACTTTGTCAGCATTATAAGAAAAGCTTATAGTTAATTTCTTGTTCAATAATTAATTTTGTTTTCGCTTCCAACTGAAGATGGTTAGCTAAGTTACCGAAATATACGTCAGTGTAAATTGTTTAATATTTTGTTTATACGACAGTAATTTGTTTACATTTTTATGACAAAAGATGTTTCCTTTTTGTACTTCTTTATCACTACACACAACTCTTTTGTAACTTATTTTATTAAATAATAGCCTACATTGTACTTTTGCTTCACCGAAATATGACTGTGAAAGATACGACTGAGTGGTTAACATTCAATAAACTACTTACAATGTATACAATACGAGGTGTGTTCAGAAAGTAACGAGAATTTTAATTTTTTGAACAAAATATTTATTTATTCTTCTACATTGATGTTATCGCTTTCAAAATAGTCCCCATTAGAGATTATGCACTTGTGCCAGCGCTTCTTCCAATCCTCGAAACACTTCTCAAACTCGATCTTTGAGATAGCCTTTAGTTTTTTCAGCGATGCGCTTTTAATGTCATCTACGGTTGTAAAACGACGGCCCTTTAAGGTTCTCTTTATTTTTGGAAATAGGAAAAAGTCACACGGAGCCATGTCTACCGAATATGGAGGCTGGGGCATCATTACAGTACTGTTTTTTGCCAAAAATTCACGAACAAGCAATGAAGTGTGAGCTGGTGCATTATCGTGGTGCAAAAGCCATGAATTGTTTTTCCACAGATCCGGGCGTTTTTTTTTTTTGGATCGCTTTACGCAAAAGGCGTTGAACTTGTAGGTAGTACTCCTTATTGACCGTTTCACCTGGTGACAGGAATTCATGATGCACTATGCCATTAATATCGAAGAACACAGTGAGCATAACCTTCACGTTCGACCGCACTTGTCGAGCCTTTTTCGGTCTTGGCGAGCCAGAATGCCTCCACTGGGATGATTGAGCCTTAGTTTCGACGTCATATCCGTAAACCCATGTTTCGTCACCTGTTATAATACGTTTCAGTAATTCTGCATCGTCGTTGACTTCGTTTAGTGACTCCTGAGCAACTTCCATTCGCCGCTGTTTTTGTTCAAAATTCAACAATTTTGGAACGAATTTTGCTTCCACGCGTTTCATACACAAAACACTGGAAACAATGTCATGACATGATCCAATCGATATGCCAACATCATCAGCGACCTCTCTAATTGTGATTCGGCGATTGTTCATAACCATTTCTTTCACTTTTTCCACGTTTTCATCGGTTGTTGATGTGCTGGGGCGTCCAGGGCGTTCGTCATCTTCAACGTCTTCACGGCCTTCTTGGAAATGCTTATACCACTCGTAAACTCTTGCTTTACTCATATCAGAGACTCACCATAGGCTTTTTTTAACATTTCACACACTTTGTTACACTTCATTCCATTTTTTACGCAAAATTTTATAAAAAATCTTTGATCTATTTCTTTTAACAAACGAAAATCGTCGAGCTCATAAAAACACGTCTAACCTTAGTGGCTGTCACAAACAAAGTCAACAATGAAAACAGCTGAAAGTTTTATCATACTTCAAGGGCATGTATACCAACATAAAAAAAATGTTTGACAATCGGACTCTCCAAGCCCGCGAAATTTAAAAATTCTCGTTACTTTCTGAACACACTTCGTATACTTATATATATTCACTCACACAGGCGTTATTTTTTCCAACATTTTTTCATCCAAACAATGCGTTAGTTGGATCAAGTTGTCCGATTCTATGAGTGCCTCATAAAACTTTTCGTTAATGTCCTTCAAGTGACAGTTTGCAAAGGCTGTGGACACGTGAACTATCGACTGAAACAGACATATTAGAAACATTATTATATACAATTTGTAACTAGTTATTATTACAATAAGTAGGTAAAGGAAATGGTCACATGAGTGTAGAATAATCACCGCACTCTGGATCGCTAAATTGATGGAAGCAAATTTCCAATTTTACACTTCATTGAAAATCTGATTCCACCATCACGAGCAGCAATAAAATCTGCAAACATAAGAACTTGAAATGTTCAAATAACATGGGAAATATGAAAAATGAACTCTGACCACTCCTAGATTAATTTTATTATTTTCAATTGAAATTAAACATTTAAAATGGTAATTTATACAGATTTTGATGCATCATATGTAAAGATTCAGAACTCAAAATCAATATTCCAAATTTAAATTTAAAAAATAGATTCGTGACATTAATACAACAGACATTTGGTCACAGTTTATTGTTTTCGTCACATTATAATTCATAGTCTGTAAAATTTTGCATCATTCATGACTATCTGTAATTAAACAATAAACTTTTACGATCAAAATAAAAGCGCAATTCCTAAATAAACATAAAGTAATTAAAAATCGACAACGACCAGGTTAGGTCAGTGTTAAAGCAATATTGAATGGCTGGCCTATATTTGCAGATCTAGAGACAATGGACTGCCGAGTGGGATTTGTAAAAGGATAAATTTTGTTTCATAGGTAAATGAAAAACGACGTCCGTTAAATGAATTTAATTAAGAATTACTACATGTTTTGTGTTTTCTCTATTGTGTGTTCAGTTGGATTTATTTCATACAATTTTTTTTAATTAATTTTTATCAAAATTACATTTTCGTTTTTATGGCTCTGTACGATAGTACTGTGTGATAATTAATTAATAGAAAAAGTAATTCAGCTGGTTAAAGGTACAATTCCAATAAATAAAAAAAACAAATTTGTTGTCGCTAATTAAACAATATCATATTGCCCCATCGAGCTGTGTTTTGCATATTTATTTCTGAAACCAGTGAGAAAGGTGATTAATCTGTTTTATTATATACACAGAGTGTTTCAAAAGTTGTTTCATAAGTTTCATAATCGAGCAGATAAAAATTATAACAAAGTCAATTGGAAATGTGACAGAAAACACATTTCGCAATTTTGTTTTTTGCGCAAAATACGTTATGTATCCAAAAACAGTTTAAACGATTGAATTGAAATTTTGTACAAACAACTAACAGATTAAGATCTATATTGAAACAATCATCTCTTCAATTTTTTTTTAATGGCGACCGTTTGAATTTTTAATGCTGAATATCTTGGAAATCAAAGACATTACTATACTGAAAGTGCCTTTTTTAAGTAAAAATAATTATATAATTTTATTAGTTTTTTTTGTAAATTTTCTATAAGTTGGATAATTGAAATATTGACTAAGAACTAAAAATATAATTTCTTTGTAGGTTCCTTCGACACTTAATATTAGATTAGAGACAACGTCAAAATCTCGATTATCTTTTGATAATAATAAAGACTGAATAATAATAATAATAATAATAATAATAATAATAATAATAATAATAATAATAATAATAATAATAATAAAATAAAGACTAAAAACAAAATTTTATTATTATTTAAAGAACTTTTTTGTCATTCATATTTATTGCTTTTAAATTAACGTATTTAACATTTAACATTAAAAATATTAAACGGCAGCCTGTTTAAAGCAAACTGATCAACCAAGCTGATTATATTTCAAAAGTCAGTCTTTACTTATTAAATTTCCGCACAGAAACATTTAATAAGTTTCAACTCCCTTTTGGAGATATTGCTTATTTTTTTAATTTAACCTTTTAGGATTTTTTCTAAGAGTTCATTGCTTTTATTATACTTCTGTAGTCAGAAATTAAAACTTTTAGGTTATTGGTAACGTTTTTCTTAATAAACATGTTTTGTAAAAACCATTTTTAGACATTATTTTTTAAAAAATTTGTCGTTACAAATATTATTAATGTTTTTAGTATGTTATTGCGGCTATGGTGTTGGATGACAATTGTATTCTATGTATTTTCTTGGAAAAAGAGAAATATAGAACGTGTGTTTTTAACATTTTACAGCTAACATTCTTGGAACTATTATTTCCTGACTAGTAAAATTTAATTAACAATAAAAATAGAATTGTACAACAGGTGTAGATAAGATTTTAAAATACGCGCGCGTGTCTATTTGTCATCTGTATGTCTGTCTGTCCTGTCGGTTAGACATTTCACTCGTATTACAATGCGATTGCAATGAAATTTGGCAAAAATGACCTTTGCAGCAGATCATTTTTAACCAAAGCAAGAAAAAATAAATGAATTGATAACAAAACTATTTAAGTGTAATTAAGAAGATAAATCTCAAGAATTAACATTTTTTTATGTATTGTTCTAGTGTGGGTTATCATTTGAAACTTAAAAGTTGAAACCAAACCGACGTTAAATTATTACTTTCTTAATATTTTTTTAACTACATTATCTGAATCATTGTTAAAATCTGCTTTTGTTAGTGACAAACTTTTTTAAAATAACGATACTTTGGAAAGGAAATTATTTTTGGACAAAAATGAATAATTTCTCAAAGTTGGTTCATTTTACTACGATACAATTTTGATTAGGCCCTACTTAATGTAAGACAGGGCATCACGATTTATAAAAATTGAGTTAAGAGAAAATTGAAAAAAAGGTAAAACCAACATTGGTGTACTATTTTTTATTCTATTTCATTTTCTACTCTCTGAATGAAAATTATTTTTCCTTTTAAATCTATTACACTGACTGTAGTTATTAATTTTCTTATGCTAACATATTTGAATAAAATTTGATGCACCTAATTTGAGAAATAAAAGAGAAAAAAAAAGACGAGAATATTTGTATCTGTTTACACTATTTACTTTTATAAACTTAAACAGTTGACAAAAGTTTTTCAATCCAATTTACAAATACTTAATAAGTTTACTGAACGTTTTGTGATAAAAATTTACACATTGATAATTTTTACGGAGAATCGATACATTTACAGTTAAAATGAAACGACCAAACAATTTACTTTTGCCATCAAGGTTAGCCTGATACACGGATGAACGAGCAGGATACGTGCACAATTAGACGAATGTATCCTTGCCGCATCTCGTGACCGCAAAGTGGGTCGGTATAGGGTTGGCTCCATTACGTTTTGTTACTGACCTCTGGTAATTTATCCTAGAACATACCGACTTTCAGGAAACAACAAGACAAATGTTGGCCACTGCATTAACTTGTTCACTTCCTATTAACAATATTCTGAACATGTGTCACGTTTTAGTGCTGGATTTTATGTTAGATTTTGTGGGATGCGTGATGCGAGGAACATTTTTATATTTATATATAAAAATATATTTTGTGCTTCGCAGATCCCTAATTAAATCAATTATAATTAAAAATTTCCGTGTTTGTGCCGGGAACGAACCGGGGACTGCGCTTATGAAGCACACACGATAACAACTACACTATGAAAACTATGAAGAAGTTTGACCGATTTCATGAAATGAATCATTAATTTAATTTTCGTAGTTATATTAAAAGATCAGTTGTTTTCTATCAATTCGTAAAGCTGATTTCATTGAACAGCTGATAAACTATAATAAGTTTCAAGTTATGTTGTGAGAAACTAGTTATGTTAATTGTCGTTCTTTAGAACAGATTATCATAATTAGAGTAAAAAAGAAGAGAAAACATGATACATGATTTTTATTTTTAGTTCAATAACAGATATTTCTTGTGTGCTATTTTATGGTTTCAGCGGTTAAATTTTAGCGAATTGTCATTTGAAGATTCTGACTTTGAGTTTAGTTTTTAAAAATTATATGTGAATTGTGTGAGTGTGTGTGTGTGTTTGTGTGCGTGTGCGTGCGTGTGTGTGTGTGTGTGTGTGTGTGTGTGTGTGTGTGTGTGTGTGTGTGTGTGGGTAGGTGGGTGGGTGTGGGTTTGTGGGAGTGAGTGTATAGGTGTGTGGGTGGGCGTGGGTGTCTGTGTGGGGTGGGTGGGTGGGTATAGGTGTGTGTTTGTAGGTGTGGGTGTGTGAGTGTGTGTGGGTGGTGAGTGTGTGGGTGGGTGGTGTGTACGTGTGTGGGTATGGGTGAGTGTGTGTGTGTGTGTGTGTGTGTGTGTGTGTGTGAGTGTGTGTTTGTGTGAGAGTGTTTTAGCACGTTTATGTTCGCAATTATGCGTCCAATTTTATTCAAGCTGAACAGAAAGAATCAATTTTGATAATACCATCGACAAATTCGTTACTCAGCAAAAGCCTTTCTACAGTTCCAAAATAGAAACAGTTCCAAATTTAAAAAAATATAACTTTTTATCTTACACGTTTTTGAAAATCTGATTTATCAAAGTAATCAGCTTTAACATCCGCGTAAAGTAACATTTAAAATTTTCAAATTACATCGAAAATGTAGCCTTCTACAGATTGTACATTATTTAAATCTACAATACACAAGTTTAATTGTGTTGACATTGTTATTTTCCTTCAATAGTGAGCGAAGTCACTGTTTAGCTAACCCAGAACAGTGAGTAAACTTGAACTCTAACCGCTGTTTTTCCTTTTCCCACTCGTCAAAGACAACTAAATAAAATTTAAGTTTTAAAAACACGACTTATTTGTATAAGTTTACTGTAAGATGAATCATATTATGTAGCATTCTCTATTCAAATAACGTTCCCATTAAATTGTATTAGTAAACTAAAATTTTATTTAAGACATGCATAAAAAATATGAAATAAACATTGGACATCAAGTTATTGGTATTGTTAGTACTGAGGGTATTTTTTCGTTTCGTTATTTCAGTTGGCAACATTTTTTTACATTAATTTACGGGGTAACTTCAAGTTTTTTTTTATTTTTGTTTCTAGATATTTTTTAAAGTTTGCATAACCTCACGCTGTAATTGAATCGCAAATTTTTATTATTAAATTAGTACTTTCCAATACTACTGTAGGAAAAGGCATAATCACTTTTTGTCGTTTAAAAAAGGGACACTTTGCTTAAAATTTGTAGAAATACCTATTTCAGAAAATGAAATATAAAGACAAAAGCATGAATGTAATGCAAACTACAATACATACATACAATATATTCATAACACGTTATATACTAGCATTGAATTATATTGGAAAATATTTGTTTTAAACATGAAAGTCTGGATGACGTTCCACGGAGATTATCGGAATTTCACCTTTCCAATTCATTTTAAAATTACTACGAAACGATTCATAACGATTGAATTTAATGAACTGCGTCATTCCAAGCGTGAGTACCGCGGCCTGGATAAATAATGACATCGCAAACAATCGGTATTTATCTAAGCTAAATTGCAAGAACCACATATTGAATAAAATCAAACTCACTGAAATGAACATTGAGTACATATTGATTCGGATCACTTGATAATTAACTTTTAATCCCTGTGTTTTATCTGTCTGGAACATTAATCCCTCAACTTTCTCGGTTTTTATTAAATTTATACTTCGCGATACGGAACATTGTGTCGATATTTTTTGTTTCATTGTATCATGCAGTGTTTTTAAAGTATTTTTATTGCAATAATATTCGGAGCACACAGCTGTTCCAATTGACGTGATGGAATTTTCAAAAGTTTTTTTAAAAAAATCTTCCTTTAGAAACTGTTATTTCGTAATCACAAAAAGCATTAACATTTGCATATATTAGCATTTGCAAAATTGCATTGAACATAAAAAGATGAACCCAACGTTTGCATAAATTAGCATTTGCAAGATTGCACTGAAAATACAAAAATGAATCCCGATAATTTTTTTTTAATTTCAACAGATTTTGAAAATCAAAATGTTCATTAATGAGTGTTTATTGCCGACTGCTATGGTGCAATCAGTTCTTCAAAAATATTTAAAACGAAAATGTTATGATTTAAAAAAAATGAAATAACCGCCATTTGGAAACTGTAGAACGAATATTATTTAACGAACTTGTTCAAGTTATCAAAATCTATTTGTGTGCCAAGTTTTTGATCACATTGTAATAACATTGCGAAAAAGTGAGTGCGCTCTCTCTCACACACACACACACACACACACACACACACACACACACACACACACACACACACACACACACACACACACACACACACACAAATAAATAAATAAACAAACAGGGAGAACAAAAACGGATATTTCCATACAATCTTAAATTTCATTTTCTTTGCATCGCCACTTTTTATGTACTACGTATAGTACAAAACCTGAACAATAAACCTACAATATTTGCCTACACAACAAATTCCAGCCAAATTGAGTTTTCCGTTTGTTAAATAGAAGTGTGTATACTTAAATTTGTGTTAAAACGTGTGTATACAAAGGAAGTTGAATATGTCGTAGTTTTTTGGACGATCCGATTCTTCATAAGTAGATAAATGAAAAACAAGCTATTATATTCGAAACTTTTTTTTAACTGAACTGATGATAAAACCTTACTCGTACCGTCAAACCAACTCACTACATGTCACGCTGGTGACTTTATTTCTTAATTTCAATTTAAAGCTTACTTTTAGGTCTTTGATCTCCCGCGCCAATGCTAGGATCTCCTTGGTACCGGAAACATTGATGGCCACCGCTAGGGGAAGGGCTTCGTCGAATCTGACGGTAGCAGCTGCGTGTATCACGACGTTGACCTTGTCCTTTAGCAGGTTGCGTTGGTGCTCGGACAAACCCAGACCGGGCAAGGAGCAGTCACCGTTGATGGCTTCCAGTTTGTTACGGGCCTTCGATCCTATCAGAGAAAACAGCTGCAAAAATAAAAATCAATTATTAAAATTAATTTCAGATGTCGAAGGTTAGGTATTAGTCAATTCGTATTGAATTTGTAGGTTTACATCACCATTTAACGGAAAGTTATATATACATATGTATATATAACTTTCCGATAAAAGGAAAGTCATATATATATATATATATATATATATATATATATATATATATGAGACATTTGTTTGTTTGTTTGTTTGTGTGTGTGTGTGTGTGTGTGTGTGTTTGTGTGTGTGTGTGTGTGTGTGTGTGGTTTTATAGTACACACTTGATACAAAAATCGATTTTGTTAATAAAAAATCAGTACGTTATGAAATTCGTTCAACAATTCAAAACGGCGCCTATTTCAATTTAAAAAAATTATTGCTCCTTACTTACCTTCACGTTTTCGAAAATTTGATTTTAAAACCGTAATCAGCATTAAAAGATGTACAAGATAGCACTTTAAATTTTGAAATTTGTATTTTTATAATTATGGTAACAATGTATTAAAACGATTTTTCAAGATTATAGCGTTTATTCGAAGTGTTTTTGTCGATAATCAAAATAATTAAATTACTATGTTCAGTACAATAATCTGCCTTTCCTAGCTTCGTCAATTCTACTTTCATTGACGCTTTTCGCAGAACCTCCATCTTCAAATACTATATCTATACTGGTCATCAATATTATGGCTCGTCCTATTTATAATTTTCTAGATTCACCTCATACTCCTTCCTCTATTCAACACGTTATAAATAGGACGAGTCATAATATTGATGACCAGTGTAGATATAGTTTTTGAAGATGGAGGTTCTCCGAAACGAGTCAACGAAAGTAGAATTGACGAAGCTAGAGAAGGCAGATTAATATACTGAACATAGTGACAATAATCCTAGCAGAAAAAAAAAATATAAAAAGAATTTCAAAATAATTAAATATCTGTAAGTTTGTATATATTTGAGAACTATTCGTTTTCTTTAAAAATGAGATTAGAGCAGTAATTATGTCTTAACTGCCAAGTTCATTATTTTCTTATTTACTGTATAGACGCTACAGGTGCCATAAGAGGCAAATAAACAAAATTCCTTGTCTTATAAGCCAGCGCCAAATAAACAAACACAATAATATTATTTGTTTTTATAGCATGACCTTGATGAAATAGGTCACTGGCCTTACTCCAGTCCATTCAAAAAACATCAACATTTCTTTTATTCACTTGTGACGCAAATAAACAAGAATACCTAAATACCTAATTGATATTACCGCGGGACTTTCAAAAGTGCCCGTTTTTTCGCATCTGATTTGCGTCATCACGCTAATTAAACGAAAATAACTAAAGGTCATCGGTACAAATATAAGCCTAATCGATTCTAGGCTAACAGGATTCCGCACAAACACTATCGAATGTTCTACTTCTGCTGTTTAATGTGTTTTATTCTGGTAAGCTCTCCAGTATCATGTAGCGATTATGTTGTTTTTTTTTTTTGGAAAATTGTGATTTTTTAAATGTTATCAAAAACATTTTAATTACAGGCAAAAATATGAAGTATGAAAAAATAATTCACTAAAACTGTTAACAAATTTCAACAAATGGTGAAAAAATATTATAATTTTATGAAATTACTTTTCCCAAAAAATTGGTTTGGAAACTTTAAAGCCGAAAGAACAGCCTAACTTCTCAAAATTAATTCAAGGAATATTCAAATCTTGGTTATATTTTCATTAAGATTCATAACCTAAGTTAATCAATTTACTGAATTAAAAGTTTAAAAATTACGGCTTTTGAGCAAAAAAAAAAAAAAAAAAAAAAATATGCACAAACTATTTCACGTGTTGCTACGTTCACTTCGAAATACTTCTCAAAAGTTTTTTCTGTTCACTCTGACAATAGGCTAAATATCTTAAAATATACAGATGGAAAATGGTTAAAAGCATAAATTGAGTTGAGTTTTAAATCTTTTCGTATCACCAAATGTTTAACGAAATTTCAAAAATTGGTGATATTTATCGGTTTTTTGTCGACGACTCCTTTAATCGTATTTTTTTATAGTGATACAAAAAGTTGGAGAAAATTTTAATTATTTTTAAAGCCGAGTTTTAAACAAATACGATTCTTTGTATTTTTTAAAGATTTGATAATCTTAAAAACAAAGTATTTCGGAAACTTAAAAAGTAATTTGAAGTAAATGTAGGACTAATTAAACCAGTCATCGAAATTCATCAAACTATCGATTAGTTAGTTACAGGAACAAACTAGCGAAAATACACATCACAATAAACAACTTCTTTCTTGTTTAAGTATATCTGAAAATGTAAATATCAATTACAATCTGGGGACTGATTTCTGTCAGTCACTTTCTACGTAACACTTTGTAGTACTTTTCAAATGAAGATTTTGAACTCATCAAATGATTGTTTCCACGGAATTTTTTAGTAAAAGGTGAAAGATTTATACGATTTGAAGGAAACCAGAGTATAGGGAGTATGACTAAGCACCAGTCACTCTGCTGCATCTCTCAACTACACATTTCAAGGTTCTTAGTTCGAACAACAGTTACTCCCGTTGATTTATCCGTACCGTTAACGCTGATTCCTCATTATCATTACTGTAACTAGCATAATATGTACGCTATTAAAAAAATGCTACTGTTGGTGTATTAGTTGAACTGGAAACCATTCTCTCCTCTTTTTTTTTTTTTTATAATTAACGTCTCCTTTTAAAGATCTGACCATTAATTCTGCAAAACGCTTTAGAGTTTTCCCTATGTGCTTATTTTTTATTTTATTTAACAGTCAAAGAAGACAAGAGTGGTTTTCCTATTCAGTAACATAAACACAAGAAAAACCTCCCGTTTGTAAGTGGCTTTGTAACAGCAACAAAATTAAATACAAATCATAATTCTACAAAAAAACCTAACGAAGAAAAGCGTTAGTTATATGGAAGCCCTTTCTAATGAAAGTCACGTGTAGCCGTTGGAAACTTACTGGGTCATCCAACATCTCGTCCAGCCTTTGTTGGGCGTTCTTCTCCTTCTTCTGTCGCACCAGTACGTAGATCAGTGACACTTCTGTAGACCTTAGCAGCTTCTCTATCAATATCTTGCCCATGAATCCCGTGCCTCCGGTGATGAACACGGTCTTGCCGTTGTAGAACTCCTGTATCGGCGACATAGTGACTTTCTCTGAATCGTTTATCGGCTCCATTACAGGCGCTGTAACAAGAACGAATATTTTAGTAATACCAAGGTTATGGATTCGGAAAATAGAGCCGTTATTAGCAGTTTGATTGTGCGTAATTAGTAAAACAATAAAAAGTGCAAAAAATTTTATTCAATTAATTACTTTACGAAAACTTGTTAGTAAGAAACTACGCAAAAAAATTAAAATCGGTTCATCGGATTTTGTTCAAATTTTGACCATATGTTAAGGAAACGTAAGGTATTTAAAAAGATTTGATTTTCTGTAAAATAGAATTTCATTTTGAGTGTAAATCAAAAATACAAAACGAACCTACAGCGGTCAGGGCTCACGTTTGTTTTTCCGATTTAACTCGTGGTCGAAAATCACTTTTGTTTCAAGTAAAAGAGTTTAGTAATCATGGAAAAATCAATGTTTAGTGTTCATTTTCAAGTTCCCTTAATCAAAAAAGTGATTTTTCCTTAGATTTGTGTATTTGTGCGTGCGCGTGCGTGCGTGCGTGCGTGCGTGCGTGCGTGCGTGTATGTGTGTGTCCAGCCAATTACTTACCGATTCTTATATAATTTATCAAATAAGTCTAGTTTATTTTGTTCATAACACTAGACTTAACAGGTTCTGAAATAAACGATAAAAATGCAAAAAACCTGATAGAAGTGGATTTGATTTAATTACCATTAACTTTTAATTCAAAATTTCTATACTTAAGTTGTTATTATTCAGGTACGATCAAAATTTAAGCAACATCTGATGACTGAGAAATGTGATTTTGAGAAATTACGCATATTTCTAGTTCTTACATAGGCATTTTATGAACCGAATGCTTTTGTGAAGTGAAAGTTCCTTTGGCACCAATTATTTAATCATTACTCGGGCTTGAAAATATGTAACATGAGACAAAACAAATGTTTTTTAGAGTTGTCAAACATATCGCTGAAAATTGCAAAACCTCTGAAAACACAACGATTTCAAAAATTCAAAACGGTTTCGATTCTAAAAAAGAAATCGAATTTGGCGTAAGTTTTCACAGGATGCCAGAAAACAGTAACTTTGAAAACAGAAGTTCTGAATCTCATTTACCAACAGGTAAAAGGGAAAGTGGACTTTTTTCTAGGCCAAGTTCAACAGTTGGTAACACTGGTAAATGCGATTTCCGTATAAGTTTACATGACAAAAGTTACATCAACCAGTGTCACTAGGGCGGTAGTTCGCGAGAACAAAGTTTGAACAGTATGGACCAAATGTAAAGTCGAATTAATAAAAAACGTACTCAAAGAAACAATAAAAACTAAAGGAAAAAATTATTTAACTTGACAAAAACCCCAAAAGTATATATATATATATATATAAAGTGATCTAGAGAGCACGATCAGTGATCAGTGCTAATTTCAAGGTCCTGGTTCTGGGTCTAACTATGATGACAATTCCAAAAATGCATTTTTCAATAGAAATTCTTAAAAGTATTTGTAAAACGTTGTAATATATTATTTTTTCAGTTTTATTGGTTTTTGTTTGCATACATTTAACAAAACTACAAAGTTAAATTATTTTCCGATAGCCAAGCACAAGCCATGCATTCTTGTAATCGAGAGACTCTTACTAAAAAATAAGGTTTTTGTATATGGGATAAAAACATAGTTGATATATAATCATCCAGAATGAACATTTGAAATGACAATGCCCTTAACAAACATCATATTCTTCTTGTTACTATTCCAGATAAGGCACATTGTGGTTTTTCTTTGTTTACTTGATTTATAAACTGTAGCTTTCTTAACCGTCTCATAGATCGTTCCCGTTCGATGGCTTATCTCATGCAGTATGCACTATATTTTTGATTGCCATACTTCCAAATACCCATTCCATTTCTCTTCCCTTTATCCTCTGTTTAATGCTTCCCATGTTAGATGCACCTTATGTCTTCAATCCTCCTTTTTTCAGTGTCTTGTTGTTCTCTGATTCTAGCATTCTCAGTGTCATGCTAATGTTTCATCTGTGTAAGCCTAGGTCATTACTGGTTTTAATAAGATTTTATACATTGTGTTTATCTCGATTGAAAGAAATTTAGTTTTGAAGCGTTAGCTTCTTATACCACGTTGTGCACTTTGTATTTGTCACCATGGAGTGATTCGGTTTCATCGAGTAGGCTTACGAAGCGTAAGTAACGCGAGTAGGGGAAGTATTTCACAGACCCCTCCAGTTCTCAGCTCATCTCCTTTCTTTCGTCTGCCGGTTCCAACTGAGTTGGTCACGCGCGTATGTATGTTTTGTATGCCTGTATGTACATAAAACGTGCATGCTTCTCTCTATCTCTTTCTCTCTCTCTCTCTCTCTCTCTCTCTCTCTCTCTCTTTCTCTCTCTTTCTCTCCACTTTTCTTCTTCTTGTACATTGTGCATATTGCCAGCAACAACAGTTCAATGGTATACGGTTTACATTCAGTAATAAGACGTGATTTTGATTTTATTTTTCTTATATTCTCGAGACGTTATATATATATATATATATATATATATATATACATTCTTAAGAAGGTAACGCTTCTGCCGACAGTCCCAATGAGTGTACCATTTTTATAAAATATATGGTGTCGTTTAAATACCGCTATCCTCTTCGCCTTAACGTGTTGTCTTCCTCTATTTTCTCAACAAAACTTATGTCCAGATAATCGATCTCCATTACATGTTCTATCTTTTTATCGTCGCCAATCTACTTACACTTAATCGGCTCCATCGCTATTACTATTGTTTACATAACAAATATTAATCAAACTTTCTAACTCGCGTATAATTTCACAGATGGCGTTGGTTTCTAACTACGTGCTTTAGTTCGTGGAAGGCTGTAGATTTGAATCCGGAAATGGTTCACTTTCTACGGGCTTAAACTGTAAGGTTCTTAGTTGCTCAACGAAGCTCTGACGGTAATTATATATCGCGGCAACGATTCCAAGAAACACGTGTAAATGGTTACAGGAATAACACAAACGATCTTACATCGAATCGGTTTAAGAAATTGTTGTTAAGTAAAATTATTTTTTTTAACAGTGTATAATTGTTGAATTGCCAACGAAAAATGTTAATGCAGTGTTTGTTTTACAGAAAATACATTTTAATTACGAAGAATATTATCGACAAGCTTTATGTCAGTGTAGGCCGCACCTATGTTACCTTGGCACTATAGTTTTGTAACATTTCCTTTACAATGTAAGTGTTTTAGTGGCACTGACCATATACAACAATTCGTTTGATATCTTCTACTGATTATACGAAACGATACTTGACATATTGTATTTATAAATGCAATGAAGTGAGTCTCCAAATAATCAAAATTTAATTAAATGTTGCAGAAACTTCACACAAATTATCTGTAACATTCAATTAATTCTCAAAAAACGTCAAAGATTTGTTTGTCATACTTTTTACATAGGTTAACATTTTGGTTTGTTTGTCATATGTGTAGATTCGCAACGGAAGTCACTGTTTAAGAGTACATACTGCTTGTGCCTGGACTAACGGATCGATTATCAGGAAAGTTTGAATATTTGAATACGTCCTGTAGAATCTCGGGACTACTACTTAATTTTTAAAACGAAATTTCTATTCATCATTTTAGTCAAGAAATTGTCAAAGTAAAAATTTTCTAATTGACTTCTGAAAAAGAAAAATCTGTAAAAAGAAAAACATTTATGGCATGATAGTGTATCGGTAAAAACGGAAAAAAAACAACTCCTGACCGAATTTGGCTTATTGCCGATTTACTAAAAAACCATATATTTTTTTCATTTCAAATTTGATTTATTAAATTTAGTTATTTTTCTTAGCTGATCAAGATTTGTTTGGAAATTATACATTTTTTTAAATTTTATTTTTAGTATCTTCTGAATCAGATTTATTTTGTATAAATATGTTTTTGCACCAACTGGCCTGCAATAGTTTACTTCGTCGTTGCTTTAATTTTACATTAAAAAAACTACGCAGTACTCTAATCAGCTGAACTTGCCTGTATAGACTGCGTACTTGTAAGTTACAAGTTATAAGCAATAAGTATGCGAAAGTTGACCGATACAACTGTGACGTCACTAGTGACGCACGCATATGTAGTGTATCTATGGTTTCTTTATCACTGCCTATCTGATCGAACAGATTCTATATGAACCTGTTGCAATTTAATATTTAATTCATTATCACAGAGCAATGCCATATTTGAAATATAATTGTGGACTTTTGCCAATTTGTTATATTAAATTGACAGTTAATTAACATTCGAATTAAATACTTGGAAACTTTAATTGATTAATTAATTAAATTTGTTTTTGCATCATTTCTTTTTAAGATTAAGACAATTTTGTTTGTGTTAGTGTAATTCTTTTAAACTTCCTTTGAATCCTTATCTGATAACACGACATTAATATTTTTATCGATATCATTGTTGTTTCATTGAATTTTGTGGTTAATTATTATTATATATAAAAGTAGAATTAACCTTTTTTTACATCAAAACTAACCGAAATCAATGTTATCCATTTGCTTTAAAATGGTAAAAAATACTTTTAAAATGGCACTCCAGTTTTAAAATTGTCTTTGTGATAATCTTAAAGAACTCGAAGTTGGCCCAAGAACTTAGTCTTTTATAATATTAAAAAAAGACAAAATCAAGAAAAGATTTTGCAAAACTAACGGGGTTTTACAAAACTATCTGAAATAAATAACATAATTTTACAAAATTAAAACTTCTATTCTTAATTTTCGGTGTGATCATGTTCACTCACTCATAATGAATATGGTTTACTTAAGAATTCAAAAGCTACTAACTTTGGTTTCACTAAACTAACACAGCTTTAAAACGTTTTTGTTACATTCGTGAAAAGCGTGACGTTAACTAAACACTTATTTTCTTATAAAAACTCATTAGGAATGACATACTAATGCCAATTTATGTCAAATTTATTCGTCACTAACGCAATAAGTAGAGTTGATTTACTTAATATCAATTTAGATTTTCATTTTTGGATAAGTTTGTGGTGCGTTAGCCCTCCGAAAATGAATTGACACTTTCTTTAAAACTGCCAAAGCAAAACTAACATCAGTTTTAACAAAACCACCCGAAACAATTGGATGGATCAACTGCATATACATTGCATGACAAATGTTTTGTTTGGTAGTTCAAGGACTGTTTTTTTAAATTAGATTTTATTAGAATCACTTGGTTTGACATGTTCTATTTTATGGAGATTTTAACGCTGATTAAGATAATGAAATCATATTTTCAAAAAAAGTGCAGGATAAAAAGACTAAATATTGTATTAAGATTTAAAAATTTGGCTGTTATTTTGAAACTGTTGAACGGATTGTAAATGTTTTGTATCAAACGGGCTCAAAAATATTGGCACACACACACGCGCGCGCGCGCGCACACACACACACACACACACACACACACACACACACACACACACACACACACACACACACACACACACACACACACACACACACACACACACACACACACACACACACACACACACATACACACACTAATATACGAGTATATAATATATATTATATATATATAAACAAATTTTTAACGATAGCTTGAAAAGTGGTCTAGGGGTCACGATTGACACTAATTTTATGGTTCCGGGTCTAAATATCTTTTCATGATGGCCGCTCTAATAGCACATTTTTCCAAAGTAATTTTATTTTTAAGAAATAAAAATTTCTTATTTTAATAGCAAAGTCATCAGCCTAGAGTTTTTTACAATTGAACAAAAAATCTGTAATGATACACTCATGAAAAGGCGTAATCTGACCTTGAATTGTTCTTACAAAGAGTTGACGTCCACTAAATGATTCTATGTTACTTTAGTTTCTAAGCAAATTACGCTCAATCAAGGTGGCATGATGATAGCAATTTTACGATTACACAAAGTTGTAAGATGTGTTTGCCTATGTTTTACGGTTGATATTGAAAAAGGTCAAATGCGAGGACAATGCTGCTTACTTGCTCAGGAACCTTGAAAATAAATGTTCTAGTATTCTAGTTTTCGCATATTTTTGTCCGATTTCATCAAGATTTTGTAGAAAAATTGATTGTAAAAATAGCTTAGGTAAGTTCGTTACTCAATAAAATTTGTTATACAATGTCCAAAATGGCGGTCATTTCACACTGGCAGTGAAGATTATAAGATTTTAATATTTAAATATAAATAAACATTTTTTTACCTTGTGCTTTTTTGAAAATCTAATTACTCCATTGTAATCAACGTTAAAATTTGCACATTTAGCATTTAAAATATTTAAAAACCATTGCTAATAACAAAATGTATTTGACAACGGTTAGCGTTCATTTTCATTTTCTGAATGTATAGCTTCCGAATTTCAAAGTGATAATTTGTAGTAATTATGATAGTTGATAATTTATAGTAATTGAATCAGACTTTTAAAATATTGTAAAGTGAAATGAGTAATGTTAGACAATTGTTATCGTTACGTTCGCAAAAAGCTGATTTCCATATTTTGTTTTTTCGCTTCATTTGTTTGTATTTAAGTGACGCGTCTGCACATTTAGTGCTGTTGTAGCTTTGTCAGCACGCCTCTGGATAGCATGTACCGTGTACTTAATTAATTTTTTCAAACTTTCATTTGCAAGGCACCTACAAAGATTTCGCCACGTGTTGTTTTCGTTCGCCTCGCGAGCCACTGCGCGTATTAATTAAGCGCGCTAACAAAAGGCATCAGCTGATTGCGTCACGTGATTAATTGTTATTCGGTAAGCCTACATGATTAAAAAACCAGGACATGGCTGAGAGAAAGTAAGCGAAGAAAGGTACAAGGTCTAGTCTAGTATAGTGAAGCCAGGTATTTCCGTTTCCAAGGAAATAACGGGGTTATGTAATTCTTGTATAAGTGGTTTCAACGCAGAGATAACAACGATGCGTAATAGTTTTAGATCGGACTTGTACTGGAATGCGGACTGACTGAATTTATTTTTGTGGTCGCTTCTAATAGTTGATACTTAATTTACGAAAGCGAATTTTTTTTGTAGTTATAATCAGTCTTTCTCTACATTACACTAGCGTCTAAACAGTACTCTTGTGAAATTAATTAGTTCTCGATCAAAAACACTTAGGTCATTCCTGTTTCTCGAAAAATTATTTAATAATCTCGGTGTGCCGCTGTATTCTGACGTGATGGTAAGAAATTTCGTATATTTTTTTGTTCTAAACTTTTTTGAAAGTACATTTTTATGGTAAGAAGTATTAAAATTGACAAAAATTTGCTATTTAACACTGATAACTATTGTAAAATTAGATTTTAAGAAAATATAAATCAAAACAGTCGCGATACGTTTTAAGAATGCCCACCATTTTGAAAATATTAAATGGTTTTCGCCGAGGTATAACTACTCTTAAATATTATTTCCGTGAGAAGTGTGAATAGAAGTAGCATAAATTAACAAGTTAAATTTTAAAATTACTTTGAAAATACTATAACATGACCACCATCAAAGTTAAAAATTTTTCAAAAGTCAAATGTAGTTCACAATCACCTACGCTATTCCTTTAAAAAAATGCAGTTAGAATGTTATCAACAAAGAAGCAAAAATTGGTCAAAATACTTTCAATAAATATTGGTCATGTATATATGTGTCACAACATATATCAGTGAGTTCAGTAAAACCTGGGTGGTTAAAGGTTTTTTCGTCAACCGTTGTTTCTAACAAAAATTATTTACTGTGAGAAAGTTTTACAATATTTATTACTTTTTTAAAAAAGTAGGTAGACGTGTCAAGCCAGAACTGATTGCAGACGGAAATACACAGAATGTTGTGAAAATATTTTGTCCTGGTTGAAAAAAAAATTACAAGTTGGGTTTGACAATGGCATTTGTACACGTTTACTAAACAATGGGCAGACAGTTTGTCCTTTACAAAGACCATTTTAGTAGTTGTTTACCTTCAGAAGTCTTCCAGGATTAATAGATGGGCGTCGTGCCTTCTGGTAACTGATAGTATAATGTACGTGTATCCTTACAGCGTCTAATCTCATATCATCGAAAGTCTTGTAAGGTTGGGAAAATCAAAAACAGTTTCCGCCTTTTTTACATGCCATGATGTGTCCAATTTGAGGAAAGTCTTCGCTTTTTTCATGTATAATTTTTTATGGCTGGTTTTCATGTTAGATTTTGCGCGCACAAATTTATACTGATATATAACATTATATTTTGCGCTGCGCAAGTCCCATATTAAATTAATTATAATTAACATTTCCTGTGTTTCCGCCCGTGATCGAACAGCTTGTGAGATACACGTGGTAACCACTACACTACGAAAACTACGATAGAGTTTTATCGATGTAAATATGTGAAATGGATCTTTAATTTGATTTTGACAAATATATAATAGTAAAAGATCAGTTGGTTTATATTAATTCGTAACGATCAGCTGATTTCACTGAACAGCTGACAGGCTATAAACTGACAGTTTCAGGTTATGTTGTTGAAAACTAGCTATGTTAATTTGTCGTGTTTTTGAACAAATTATGATAATTAAAATAAAAATGGAAGAGGAAACATACATGATTTTTATTTTTAGTTCAATAACAGAAATTGTTTTTCCTTAACGTTCGAACTTTATGCAAGTTAGACTAATAGGTACAAGGGACCAGTGTTAACAGAAAGGGTAAAGCTTATAACAGTAATTGCAGTCTCGAACTAACCATTTACTTAGCCACTGCGGATAATACTGGGATAATCAAAAATTTGAGTGGGTATTTATATAACTACCATCATTTACTTTTTCACATGAAACTGATTTACTGTGGCATAGATATGGTCCAAAACTTTAACTAAAGAATATTAAGTAGTTTCGTATAGTAGTTTTTTTATTTTAGAACGAGTAGGAACAGGTGAATCCTAGATTGACAAGACACCGGTTAGTCTGCTGGGTCTCCGAATCAGTGCAAGTCAAAGCGTTAGGTTGAGATTTGAGTTACTGCTGTAAACGTTTCACTTTCCGTTAACGCCAATTCTTCGTCTCCATTAGTCTGTGTTATGAAAGTTTGAAGTTTAATTCACGAATTAATTTCACGTTAGCATTTTCCGAATTGTTAAAGTATTCAATGAACAACGGCAGCCGGTGAAGTTAACAATGTCTATCCGACTTCGAGCCGAGGTTACCTACAAACATGACTTCACTTACAACTTTGTGCTTTACAGAGAAAGTTGACTGCATCGCAGTTAGTCTACTTGGTACAGTTTATTGATACCTAACCTGTTCACTCCTACAACATAACTTATTAGGAAGGATACATCCAGTTTTGACCTTTGTGGTTCATCTCAACATTGACGGTATTTCAAAATTATAACCTGAAATTGTTTCGCGGCCTTAAAGGACATCATCAAATTTCACAATTTCCATTTAACGCATTATATTTTTGTTAGTTTAAATTCAAAACTCTATTTTTACTTTCTTACTGCAAATTGATGTTGTTGTATTAAAAAACAACAACGTTTAATAATACTCCAAAAAAAATCGATCTTGCCATTTTGATAGATCTTTACATTTTAAAGTCCCCTAAGTTCAAAAATTTGTTTTTTCTGTGTGGGCGCGCGCACGCGGGTGCCTGCATAATTGGTATCTAAATCATTGACAGATTGTCATAATTTTTTGTAGTATTTATTTTTTGAAAAATAAAGTTTTTAAATTTTTTTTTATAAAGAAATATACTGATTATTCAACATCGGCAGTAAAGATTTTGATCAATTTTGATCTCGAATGGAAACGATCACTATATTCCCGAAAACTCCAGTTTGTTAGCTACTGAAGAATATGTTCATCCGACTTTTCTTGAATTATCGTCTTACCAAAGTTTCATCTAACTTGCATAAAACACGCATGGCTCTAGTCATAGTGGCAAATTTGAAATTAAATACATTTTTGAGAGTGAGTTGATATACAAAAAGAAAACAAGAGGGCAACTTTAATCATAGTCAATTTTTTTATTTATTTAACCAGTTTACAGAATTGTAGCAACATTTTTATAACGCTACAATCCGCCGTAGAGATGGTAAACCATCTGTGCGCAGACTGGAATTTACTCTTGAATTTTTATTTTCTTATTAATTCAAATTTGATTTACTGACTTTACTTATGATTTTTCATATGTATTAATAATTAGCGCACTATCTGATTATTTGAAAACAAATTACTGATAAGAATTTTATATTATCTACCAATAGATAAATAACCAATTCGTATTTTTGGGGCATATAAATTATAGTGATCATGTTTTTCAAATGGTATCGCCATTTATTTTCATTAGAATGGTTAAAAGTACAAGGAAGAATTATGTGAAAAAACAAAAATATTTTATTTAAGAAACGTAAACTGTGAGGATTGTTGTACAAAGAATTGTTGTGAGGACATTGCAGTTTTAATTTTATCGGTAACGTTACTTTGAAATTCTTTACATTTCCATAAATAATTTATAAGTTTATACATGTTTGTATTTACTAACAAGAAAAATGCACGATCGTCAAGGAATCGGCAGGATGTAATCTCGTAACAGACAACATAAGATAATTGAACAAATAACGAGCTGTTGCTACTTAGGACAAGACACATCAAACAGCACCAACCCGATAAATCAATCACCAAAACCCCAAGTAAACAAAGCCTCAGTAATATTGGGGCGTTTAGGAACATCATCCGAGAAATTAACCATATGCGTATTGACAGTGATGTTTGGTTATTAATAACGATTCAAAACTATACGTCAGTCTGACGGAATCATTTATACCCCAGAAAAGTTAATGTTAACGTATGCTCAAAAACGGTTTATTTTCCCACAAGACACCGTTTTGTTTTTTCACAAAATACCCCCAGAACTGTTCAATCAATAAAATTCAAAATTAGCAGGCTCGTTTGCCTATAGTTTTAACAAAATAACTAACGTCATATATATTCACCCGTTTTAAAATTGTGGACGTTTAAACTTTAAATCAAATTAAATCAATAAAAATAAATTTTAGTGGCAAACGTTAGGAGAACGTTTTTTGTTGTTTTACTTTCCTATTGAATGGAGTAACTTTTAAAATTGCAGGGGAAGGAAAATAGCAAAGCTGAACAAGATGTGTATGATGCAGCACATGTATGTAGTGCCCTTAATTCGCGCAGTTTTGCTGTTTTACTTTCCCCATAGTTTTAAATGTTACAATAATTGATAAGAAGTTAAAAGCGCTAAAAAAACTGTATCTTAAAAATTTGTCACTTCGCCGCCATTAATGATTTATTTTCTTTTAAAATACTTAAACCTCCGTCATTTTAAAATGATTAAATGTATGGAACTGATAATTTTTTCCAGTTAAGCCACTATTAGGTAAAGGAATATGATAGGTTTGAAGTTTTATTGATTGACTTAATATGGATGTTTATAAAATATTTTTATAAAAAACAAATGATGCTCTTAGAAAAATAACTCTTTTAGACGTATGACTTTTTTAAATATTTTTTATATAGAATCAGCTTCGTAATGATTGCGTTATAGTTTTGAATTTCCCGTATGTAAACTATCCTGTGTGTATCCTCTTTAACAGTGGCACGAGTTGACACTAATAAAACAGAGTTCTTTGAAAACATCAGAGATGGAAACTTTAAAAAAACCATCCGAGGAAAGATACATAGAGAGAGAGAGAGAGAGGGGGGGGAGAAAGAGAAAGTAATAAACAACGATATAAGCGCAACGCGCAAAGTGATGGGTACAGTTAGATAGGGATGGGAAAGAAGAAGTTATTGGAACTAGCATAGAAACGGAGTATTTTTGAAACAGCAGAGATTAGAAACTTTAATAACCATAAGAGGAAATATACTTAGGGACAGAGTAAGGAACAACGACACAAGTTTAACGCGCAGAGTGATGGGTATAGTTAGATGGGGAAAGGAATGAAAGAGGCAATGGAACAAGCATAAAACAGAATATTTTGGAAACAGCAGGTGGAAACCTTAATAATCATACGAGGAAAGATACTTAGGGACAGAGTAAGAAACAACGACACAAGTACAACGTGAAAAATGATGGGTATAGTTAGATGGGGAAGGGAAAGAATAAGTTATTGGAACGAGCATAAAACAGGGTATTTTGAAAACAGCAGAGATTGGAAACTTTAAAAATCATACGAGGAAAGATACTTAGGGAGAGAATAAGGAACAACGACATAAGTGCAAAGCGCAAAGTGATGGGTATAGTTAGATGAGGAAGGGAAAGAAGGAGGTATTGAAACTAGCATAAAACAGAGTATTTTTAAAAGAGCAGAGATAGAAACGTTAATAACCATACGAAGAAAGCTACTTAAGGACAGAATAAGGAACAACGACATAAGTGCAATGTGCAAAGTGATGGGTATAGTTAGATGAGGAAGGGAAAGAAGGAGGTATTGAAACTAGCATAAAACAGAGTATTTTTAAAAGAGCAGAGATAGAAACGTTAATAACCATACGAAGAAAGATACTTAAGGACAGAATAAGGAACAACGACATAAGTGCAAAGCGCAAAGTGATGGGTATAGTTAGATGGGGAAGGGAAAGAAGGAGGTATTGGAACGAGCATAAAACAGAGTATTTTTAAAAGAGCAGAGATAGAAACGTTAATAACCATACGAAGAAAGATACTTAAGGACAGAATAAGGAACAACGACATAAGTGCAAAGCGCAAAGTGATGGGTATAGTTAGATGGAGAAGGGAAAGAAGGAGGTATTGAAACTAGCATAAAACAGAGTATTTTTAAAAGAGCAGAGATAGAAACGTTAATAACCATACGAAGAAAGATACTTAAGGACAGAATAAGGAACAACGACATAAGTGCAAAGCGCAAAGTGATGGGTATAGTTAGATGGGGAAGGAAAGAAGGAGGTATTGAAACTAGCATAAAACAGAGTATTTTTAAAAGAGCAGAGATAGAAACGTTAATAACCATACGAAGAAAGCTACTTAAGGACAGAATAAGGAACAACGACATAAGTGCAATGTGCGAAGTGATGGGTATAGTTAGATGAGGAAGGGAAAGAAGGAGATATTGAAACTAGCATAAAACAGAGTATTTTTAAAAGAGCAGAGATAGAAACGTTAATAACCATACGAAGAAAGATACTTAAGGACAGAATAAGGAACAACGACATAAGTGCAAAGCGCAAAGTGATGGGTATAGTTAGATGGGGAAGGGAAAGAAGGAGGTATTGAAACTAGCATAAAACAGAGTATTTTAAAAGAGCAGAGATAGAAACGTTAATAACCATACGAAGAAAGATACTTAAGGACAGAATAAGGAACAACGACATAAGTGCAAAGCGCAAAGTGATGGGTATAGTTAGATGGGGAAGGGAAAGAAGGAGGTATTGAAACTAGCATAAAACAGAGTATTTTTAAAAGAGCAGAGATAGAAACGTTAATAACCATACGAAGAAAGATACTTAAGGACAGAATAAGGAACAACGACATAAGTGCAAAGCGCAAAGTGATGGGTATAGTTAGATGGGGAAGGAAAGAAGGAGGTATTGAAACTAGCATAAAACAGAGTATTTTTAAAAGAGCAAAGATAGAAACGTTAATAACCATACGAAGAAAGATACTTAAGGACAGAATAAGGAACAACGACATAAGTGCAAAGCGCAAAGTGATGGGTATAGTTAGATGGGGAAAGGAAAGAAGGAGGTATTGGAACGAGCATAAAACAGAGTATTTTGAAAACAGAAGAGATTGGAAACTTTAATAACCATACGAGGATATGTACTTAGGGACAGAGTAAGGAACAACGACATAAGTGCAAAGCGCAAAGTGATGGGTATAGTTAGATGGAAAAGGAAAAGAAGGGGGTACTGGAACGAGCATAAAACAGAGTATTTTGAAAACAGCCTATGGAAACCTTAATAACCATAAGAGGAAATATACTTAAGGACAAAATAAAAATCAATAACATGAAAAAAAACACGCAAAGTTAAGGATGTAGTTAAATGAAGGAGATATTTTCACGAGCATTAGATAAGATGAATCAGAACATAATGAAACATATAGCTAAAGACGATAAACCAGCCCAACAACCATCGGAAAAACTACCAGAAATAAGGGGAGACAGTTGAAACTCTTACAGGCAGGAAAATCAATCAAAGTGGTACAGTATTTGCAATTAACAGTAAATTATAATAAAAAAGAATAGATTTACCAAACCGGAATGTTTGTACAAAGTTTTGCACGTTTTAATTTCATAAAAAAGTATACTACTAATATATTAGCATGTGGCATCTTGCAAAATACTTTCACATAAACAATGGCTATGTAATTTGCATGCAAACATTGTATTGACAGTGAAATGTATTACAGTATTAAAAAATCAAGGTCAACATAAACATTTGCAAAGTTGCACTTCCGCTAACCTACTAAGTAACATTGTCGTACTTTTGTATTTTAATCGTGTAATTGTTTTTAGTGATTGTGTGTTTTCAATGTTTTGTTTAAGTTTGTCACGACCTCGACCGAAGGATTTGACATTTTGTATTAAGGCCTGAAGATAAAACAGTATGGTTTTGAAACCGCGGTAACCTTTACGAGTGACTTAAATATGCCACTAGAAGGAAAAATAGGTAATAATCCTAATATTTGTTTATCTCACAATCAGTTGAAAACCTCATTTCACCATCTAATGATGCCTACAAAAATTATTTGAAACTATAAAATTAAATTGATAATATTATAAGGAAATGAAACATTAACAGAGTTTTTTTGAGAATTTCAATAGATTTTGAAACTGTAGTAAGTTGATTGGTGGCGATATAAACGCCGGTTTCGAAGATCAAATTAAATTTGGTTTGAACTGGAAATTTGAAGGTTGTGGTTTATTTAGATTTAAAATGACTACTAGTAAAGGATTTTGCTCTATGAAGAACTATCAAAGCTATTGTCAAAATCAATTTTTGTAACACAAAACACACACACACACACACACACACACACACACGCTCTCTCTCTCTCTCTCTCTCACACACACACACACACACACACACACACACACACACACACACACACACACACACATATATAAGCTTTTGAAATGGTGTTTCTCAATTTTGTTTACACATATAAATTCAGAAATTAAAACAGAGAACCAAACTTACCATTTTTATGCTGAAACCGTATTTTAAACATTTGACATTTTTTTACATAACTTCAGTTATGACTCTGTACATAACAAATCTTTTATGCTAGGAACACATGACAAATTTCATGCGATATACAAAACCAGTTTTAATGTTTATTTTATATTTATTTAAAAATAAATAATTAGCTATTTATAGTTTAATTCATTTATAGTTATATTTCAACTATTTATAGTTTTTTTTGAAACAGAATACTTTTCTATTATACAGACATGTAAGCGCATATTTAAAAGCAATGGAAAATTTCCCATTGGGGTGGCATAACTATGACACCCAGTTGTGTGACTTTGAAATGAACGTTGATCGTGACATCGAGGTCTTTTTTTGAGGAACTTTTAAAATTAAATATTCTTTAGTACGTGCAATTTTTGTAGGGTAAGATTTTATTTAACATTGGAAGAAAAATTCTGTTTGGTAAACGTTCAGCTTGGACAAATGCGTTTCATAAAATAGTCAGTTAAATAATCTCAAAACAGCCGTCATTTAAAATACTTGAAAGTTCATAATTTTTTGTCTCATTAAAAAAATTGATTTCATCAACGTCACTAGAGTTAAATCACTGCTCTCGATTCTCAAAAACCATTGAAAATTTAATAAGTAATTAAAAAATTACTGTTAACGCTGATCCTCATCCTGATAAACGTTGAGCGAAAAAAAATCAAAATTTGATTTAACCGTTGATTATATCAGTGAAATCAGGTTTTCAAAAATTTACAAGATAAAAAAATATTTTGATACTGTTACTTTTTTGGAAATTTCCTTCCATCACGTCAGCGAGACATCACGTCATTGCGTGCTGCAATTGTTTTTGTAATTTTGGTGTTTCAAAGTTGTTTTTTTTTTATTTGTTAACCGTAATTTTATGTCCCTTGTGATTTCCCCCGTAATTTGTTATCTTTCAGTTTGGTTTCGTTGTTTTAAAAATCAGAACATCTTCGTCAGCAGCAATTTATTTTGTACGGTTCCTCTACAACACACTTTCGGTTCAAATTTGTCAACACTGCCCCGTTACATTCGCCGACTGTTTTGCAATACAACCAACACGTGGCTTGGATTAGTTTGTTTTCGTATAAATTTTGTTTTGATTTGAGTTATGCAACGGTGTTAATGACCTTCTGGAGTAACGGTCGCGCATGCGTTCGGAGTATAAACCAGTTTCATATTCTAATCATAACTTACATAATAGTACATCAATAAGTATATAGATAAATCTTGTTTTTACTACAAGTATAATGTGGTACAAATATTGAAAGTTTCTAACAACTTTATTCCTAATCTGCACAAATGTTTCCATAATATTTACATTATATTTAAAAAAATGTAACACTTTCATACCTACTGATTCTAGAATCTTTCCAATAAATGTGGTTCAAGAATCGGTATTAGATCTTGTACCTTACATTTCAAAATGGCTGTTTTAATAATTTATTACAGTTTTTTAGAAAAAAGCTTTAAGATCATTACTTCCTGTAAAACATCAAAAAGATGCCCTTTGTAATCTACTTTGTTTTGTTTTTTAATGGTTGAGTCATTTTAAATTATTTCTAAAAATTGAGTATTTCCTTTGTATTTCGTAATAAAAATCACTGAAAATAAACGCTTAAAAACAGATTGAATGTAGTAAAAATTGACTATTTCAAATGTACGTTTTTTACAGTAATTCCTAATATCAATTTTAATATTCTAAGTTAACTTACAATAACAATTATTGATGTTGTGCCTGTCTGTAAAGCCTAGCGGTCACCAAATGCTGTTTGGATTTGCTCTGAGCGGAGCGGACTACTCATATAAAACTTAACGTATTGTATTTAATGTAAGTGCGGCCACTGAAAGAGAATCGGAAATAAGCGGAGTTAAGTGGCGTCGCGTAGCTCTGCTATGCTTTCAGTGATCTTCTTCTTGGATCTCTCTTTCCAAGACTAGCTGCACCCATTAAGAGGATTTAGACGTCCCGCGCGGTACATACACTTACACTTACAACACTACAATTACGACTTTAACACTTTACACTCACACTTACATTTAGGGAGGCGATAATAGACTCAATGTGCTTTTCGCCTTAAAATAACAAAAAAAATCTTATTCAAATGCCAAGACAAGTGAGAGATTGTGGCTGTTGAAAAATTCGCTCACGAAGGGTACAAGCGTGGAAGAAACGTATATTTAAAATAAAAACATCGTAGTTTTCTGTTTTCTGTTGTGCAACACATTATGACCTTCGGACCCTTGTGCACGTGAGATATTTTCCCAAAAAAACCGGTTTCTGGTTCCTGGTAATCACGACATGACTACAATTATTCTGTGAAAACACAGTCACAATAATCCTAATGACAGAGACAGTGTTTGCAATTAATCACAATTTGAATACAGCTTATGTTTTAAGACAAAGGCCAAACGTTTGCAATATAAAATGATCACTTTTAGATTTTTTGTGCGTCCAAGACAAGAGTTTTGACACAAAGAGGATATTGTTCTTCTCAGGAAGTGAAATTTTGCACCAAAAAACACTTTCGTAACGTGCGTCCCTTAGCAGTAAGTAAAAAATAAAACGGTCAACACATGCTTTTCAAGGTATACATACTTCTAATGGGCGCCTTATTTCATGTCCTTGTAAATAAATTGACCGTTTGGAAAGTAAACTACAGTAATTTGTTTGTAGTAGTTATAAATTCTTTTTATATTCTTCTTCTTTTCTGCTAGGATTATTATCACTATGTTCAGTATAATGATCTGCCTTCCCTAGCTTCGTCAATTCTACTTTCGTTGACGCGTTTCGGAGTACCTCCATCTTCAAAATGAGTATAGATATAGTTTTTGAAGATGGACACTCTCCGAAACGCGTCAACGAAAGTAGAATTGACGAAGCTATGGAAGGCAGATCATTATACTGAACATAGTAATAGTTATAAAGCTTATTACGAATGAATCAGCTGTTTTCAGTTTCGTCTGCATTGCAGCGACTCCGACTGAACAACTCAGAAAATTAATTCAATCGCTCCCTTTGAAACTTATGCCATGCCCGGACATAAAAATGTCATTTGAGTCGTATCCTACTTAATTTTACCCACGCTGTAATCGGTCAAAAAGGAAGAAACATCTTCTAAAATTGTTGGCGAATTTTTGAAACACGTATTTGTTTTAGTCCACATAATAATAAGAATATATAAAAAATATTGAAAAATTCTTTAAAATATTTTTTTAAATAAAACTATGTTTATAATGTTATAAGGTTATTCAGATCTCACATACCAAAAATACAGGGGAGGATATAAAAACTTAAACTTTAGAGATGTCTGGCTGATCTAGTAAACTCTTTATGTAAAAAAACTAATATATTCTGAATTATTATCACTTATAATTTCAAATAATAACATACACTAAACAAAAAAGTTTTGGTTTTGGGATTTTTCCCTACGGCTACTTTTTTTTAATGTTTTGTTGTTAACCGCTATATTTTTGACGGATTTGGGATGTTGTAAAAATACTTTTCACCAAATTTTACAGTGGATGGTTGATCACAAAGTTTACTTGCAAGAATTACATTACTCACAGTCTGGCCAACATTCACGCCAATTTAAAAGTGTTTCTGTTTTCGACTACGATAAACATTTTAAGACAGTAATGTAAAATAATCCCTTTACGAATTTGCCTTCGTTAAAATCATGAAAATAATGACATCTAAATATTTTACTGGATATGTCTGTTTTCAGGTATCGTGAATAAAAAAGTTGTATTTATTCACGAAATTCTCTTCGGTTGTACTTTATGTCTGTCAACATTCATACTGTTTGACTGACTTCAATGAAATTTGGTATGTAGACACACTTTTCATTTCGGAAATATTTTTAGAAAAATAATTTACAATTAAAAAAAATTACTTTATAATTAACATAAATGGGATTCTTAAAATCGATTATTACAAAATAAAAGCAGCTGATTTCATTTTTTTTAAATGCACTTAAAAAATCTGATTTAACAATCATAATCAGCGTTAAATTCTTAGAACTTTAAACTTTTAAGTTACATTCGATACGTAACCACTAATCCTGATCGCCGTTACGTCCATTTTCTTAAAATACAGTCCATTTCCGAAATTAAAACAGGCTGTTTTTAAAGAAAGTGTAAGAAGAGTTATTTTGTTTTTAAGGTTTGAATGGTCGCCATTTTTTCGTAAGTAGAGTGTGTAAGTATAAGTGTGTGTTAGACTCGGGTACCGCGAGAGATGTCTAAATCCTCTCAATAGTTGCTGTTAGTCTGCAACCCCTGTGGGGTGAATATATATATATAAACAACCCGTATAGTGTATATATATATATATATATATATATATATACGGGTGGCGAGAAGGCTGCGCAAAGGGTTCAGCTACTGAGAATGAAGAGGGCTCTTGGTATAACGCGTGATATCTACAATAAGAGATGTATGTCGACGCACACAAAAATCAGAAACTACAACACAGTCATAAAACCGGAAGTATTATATGCAAGCGAGACGCATATAATAGTGCTTTTGTGAGCACTCCACACAAAAGCTACCATGGAGGATATTTTGAAGGAAGAACACAAAATCTTGAGGAAGATCCTTAGCCCGAGATTAACAGAAGATGGTTACAGGTTGCACTCCCGGAAGACCACAGAGAAGATATCGAACCTGGCAGCAGATATCAGAAGAAGGAGGCTTCGGTTCTATGGACACATCAGTAGACTCCCAACAACGAGACTTGCCAACAGAATCCTTAAGTATATACAAGGAGTTAAATCAACAACGTAGTGGATCGCACAAGTCAGAATAGCACTACATGACGCAGAAATAGACTCAACAGATGTTGAAGACAGGCGCGCATACAGGAGAAAGATGCTCGGTTGGAAGGTCCCAGAGAATGAAATCCCAAAGAGAGCAGGGGTAAAATGGACGGAGGAGCGGAAGAGGATCCATGGGAACAGGATGAGGGAGGTGTGGAAGATTAGAAGGAGCAAGACATGAGTTGGAGTGCTTTGCGTGATCCAACTGGGTCTATACGCAGATAATAATAATAATAATAATAATATATATATATATATATATATATATATATATATATATAATTTCCGGTTTTGGGTCTTATATTGATGGCTGCTCCAATAGCTCATTTTTCAACAGGAATTCATTAAAAACGTATTTGTACTGAGTGTAAAACAAAACGGGCAAAGCAAACTGATTAAAAAAATTGTGTTACATATTTTTGAAATGATTGATTTAAAAGGCTTCTCGTGTACGGTGTGGTTTTCAAATCAAAACTTCCGTACAGCAAGGCAACTTGTAAGCGTTGTTCAGGAACACTTCGGACGCTATTTGTGTGGTGAGCCTGCTGTTGACTGATTTGTTAGAAAGTAAGACAACAAGGAGGAACAAATTAGTGTTCCGTCCTGTGACCGTGAAATTAATCCAATGTCCTTGCAACACTTTCACTCTGCCTCAGCGTTCAGGTCACTCAACTTGGACATGTCCTGCTTTACAGGTCTCGGAAAGCCCGCTAACATCGTTACCTCTCGTAACACATAATACAAATAGCGCTGATTAGGTATTTTCGATTATTGAATTTTATTTCATTCCCTTAACAAAGTCTGCCTGCCAGTATTTATGCACAGTATCAAGAATCAATAGAAGACTGTCAAATTTTAATTTTAAAAAAATCGGAACAGGCAGGAAAACACAAATTATGTTATAAATCTTGAGTGATGACTCTCCAAAACCTGACCTTAAGCGGATTCTGATAGAATCGATATTGATAAATTTTGTTTTTTCCACAGTTATCAAACCGAAGTTCTTCATCTTATAAGTACCGATAAGTTCTGTAAGGTACTTACAATTTTTAATCGATATTGTTAACGATGTTTTTGAGAACATTGGAATATGTAAGAGTTTATTTTATGAAAAAAGGACAAACATATTTTCTAATGAAGGAAAATTCAGCAACAGTAGCAAACCACAACTACGCGATAAATTACGGTCATTTTTTTTAGATCCTAGTGAAACACACGCACGCATACACGATCTTACGCACGCACGCGCGCGCGCACACACACACACACACACACACACACACACACACACACAGTGAATATTACTATGTGAATAGTAATCCCTGTTGTCTCTTGATTCAAACTGTTCAGTTGTTTTTTTTTGTTGTGTATTGTTTCGTATCCATTTAGTAATTCAGTCTCATAGCCGTGTGCCACCTTTTAGGCCAATGAAAATTATTGGACTCTCGAATGTCTATATAACTGGAGCAGGAGACCAAGAAACTTAGCGATTCCCATGCATAGCTATGTGACTAAGCAAATAAAACGCATAGCTATATGTCAATAATTTAAGTCAGACCCCGGGATAGGATTACATCAGTCACATTCTCGAACGTATTACATTTTAAAGTACGAACAAAATTATTCAATGAAATATCTAAAAATGGTGATCTTTTATGAGCGTGACGTGTTAAAAAATAATGGCATAGAACAAGGTTTTATTTAAAATATCATCTTGACTATAATTTACAATAATCTGTATATTTACACAAAAATACCGCTGTCAAACGTTTTATAGAATACTTCTAATATAATATCAGCATCAAATAATTTAATCAATTTTGTGTGCAAAGTGTCATTTTTGCGGACATATTTCGTGTTTTTTATCAGTCGTCTTTCAAGAACAATCTGCTGCCCAAATGCGTTTTAACATGTATCATGTTTTAAGGTTGGATTTTGCTCGATGCGATTGCACAAATTTATGTTGATATATAATAGTATATTTTGCGCGTTGCAAGTCTCATATATACTATAATTATAATTCAAATAACGTGTGTTTCCGCCCCGGATTGAATCGGACTTTGCGAGCACACGTGATAACTACTACACTACGAAACCTGCGAAGAAGTTTGACTGATGTATATGAAAAGGATCGTTAATTTAATTTTGATATATATGTAATGGTAAAATATCAGTTGTTTTATATTAATTCGTAACGATCAGCTGATTTCATTGAACAGCTGATAGGCTACAAAGTTTTAGATTATCTTGTTGAAAATTAGCTATATAAATTTGTCGTGTTTTCGAAAAAATTATCTTAATTAAAATTAAAAAAAGGAAAATAAAATAATGATTTTTATGTTCAGTTCAAAAATAGGAATTATTTGGTTCATCAACAGATATTACATTTGTTTTAATTCACGAGTTTGTTGTTGCCTTATCATATTGTCCGACTTTACCGGTACGTTTTACCCATAAAAACACACCCTCTTGCGTAAATTGACATTCTGCTCTCGTGATTGTCTAAAATATCACATAAAAATGGCGACATCATCTACATATCTAGCGTATCGTTGAAAAAAATGTCGTCCGAAACACATTAATGATTTTTTTAATTACAATCTTATGTAACGTAATTACATAAAACACGGTAAGCTCATAAAAAAGTTAAATAAAAAAATATTACATTGAACAATTTTGTTGTACGTTCAAATTTGTTATGTTTGAAAATTTCAAAAGAGCTCAATAACATAATAATACCCCGAACTACTTACTTACTCCAGTCAGATAGCTGTGACTGAATTTCTAAATGTCCAGGTCTCAAACGTCATTCACGTAGACAATCGGGAATGTCTAAGAACTCAAATTAGTATCTGTCTAAGAGCCGCACATTTGTTCCAGTAATATTGCTATGTGACTGAATTGCTAAGTGAATATATATCTCATTATATATCACATGTATAGCTTATATATCTCGAGACAATGCTTTTATTTTCAAGAAAATATTTGTAAAATTAACTCAGAATTGGTTTTAAGGTTTTTTTATTCTTTTAAAATTAGTCCATGCATGCCCTCTTTATCTTATAAAATATCTGATAAGGAATATTGGTAAATCAACCCATTAGTTTAAACTCAACGTTAATTGTGTATAAAATGTATATAGTATAAGACTGAAGTCAATGTATTAAATCCAATGAAAGAAATTTGCGATGGACAGTTTTTGGAAAATAAACTCTGGCCTCAGGAAGGAGATCTTTTTTTTACGAGAGCTTCCGGAATTAATATCAGTGAAATATATTATGTGGTAAAGCTTGCATTATCATTATTAATTAAAGTAATTAAGTAAGTGAATGTGAATTCAATTAATTAAAATAAACCTTATTATTTAAAAAATAAAGCGCAAATATGATAAAGCTTGAATAATATTTTTCACAATTTATTACGGGATAGTGTAAATTACACCGTCGAAATTGTCTCGCATTAATGAGAGTGAAACATCGTAATTGTTTCCTAAACTATACTAATATTTTGTTTACACTGTCAAATATCAATTTCGTCTTACAATAATAATCTAGATAGCTGTACAAATTTCCTAATTAAAATCTTATTAAACGGAGAGGCCAAAACACCCACTTCACTCGTATACACGTAAATGAACACACATTCATTAATAAACCATTAACATGTAATTTAAGAGGTTTCCGAACTGAATCATCTTCAGGTAATTGTTTGGATGCCGCGCATTGAAAATATTTTTTTTTTCTGTAGACTACACCGTACTTTCAACAATTATTAAGTTACAAAAGCTAAATTTCACAATACTTTTTTCGGAGTAGCGTTCTAATTAAATAAGAGGCGCAAAATGGTTGAATACATTTTTTCACGTTAGGTATTTCCTTTTTTCTGATATGACGGAACCTTCAACTGAATTTTATTTCAAATTTTATTGGCCTACATTAAATTACGTTAAGAATTTTCAAAATTTGGTAATAACGTTTAGCTTTATACGCAAAACTAAACTTATACAAAGCTAATTTGTATTGTGTTAGCTACGCAGCCGGTTTATTTTCTAGAAATTTTCAAATCTGACAATGATTCTAAAATCCGATTTTTCAAAAAAAATCTTTAAAGATAAAATAACAAAATCATTTAAGATTTTGTATAATTGTCTCATATTAAAATATTTATTTGTATTTACATTTTATATTTTTTTAGAAATCCGTTTCTATCACACCTGCATGAAGATTATTTCAGTTTCAGGACCGAAAGTTGGGCAAGTTAAATACTTGAAGTTAATGGCTGAATATGTGTTCAGAATTACCTTTACTCCAATCGCAACCGAGCAAAGTTAAATTAAAAAAATATGTCTATAAAATATTCACAGTTCAATGACCTTTATGTTTTTTTTCTTGAGGAAATGAAAGTATCACACATTACGTATTAGAATGCAGATGGACAGGATTACAAAGTATTACACAATGCGCCTGCGCATAGAGTGTGCGTGTTATGACTAGACTCAACTGCCTCCATAAATCTAAATAACCTATTTGTCTGTGCTGCTTTCCCTTTGCCTTTTTCAGTTAGCGGCAAAGTTAACTGTCACCAGCTCAGCTGATCTGTCATCTGTCAAAGAAAGCATTCTCATCAAGTCGTTACGCAAGATTGGGAAGTACTGTGGGAATAGGTTAGTTCCGTGACGTCAGAAGTAAATCATGATATATTTTAAACAATGTCCGTTTGATTAGATAAAGTACGATTAATGTCGGATTTATCAGGATTGTTAGTTCAAATAACAGTAGATCTCGCAAGTATATTCTTAATTAATACACAGATCGTAACCTCTTACTCCAATTTAACCGGTGACCGTAATATTTACGAAAAATGTTACTGGACCAACTCAATTGGAAATATCCTGCTCTTTCTCCAAGAAGCTATGAAATTTATGATAGGTTTTGGCTTTCAGCCAATATTACCAGCAACCTCATTCTCGACGTTAAATCGAAGTCCGCGATCTTGAAACGGCAGTGAGTGAGGAAAACTCTTACACATACGTCTTCCAGGCTTCAAGCAAAGTACCTCCTTACCAAATTTAAAAATAATTGGTCAGTGCTTCTTGCTATAACTGCGTTCACTCGTCAACGTTAAATCAGAGCCCGCCATCTTGAAACGGAATATAACTGGTCAGAACTTGCACAAGTTGTTTGGATCTTATAGAATTTCAAAACAATCGGTTAATGCTTTTGGCTAAAATTGCCTACTCTCCTTACTATAAATCAGAGGCCGCCATCTTGAAACGGAATACAACAAGTCAGAACTTGCACAAGTTTTTGGGTCTTATACAAGGTACTTTCGTATCAAATTTCAAAACAATCGGTTAATGCTTTTGGCTAAAATTGCCTACGCTTCTTACTGTAAATCAGAACCCGCCATCTTGAAACGGAATACAACAGATCATATCGTTTGGGCTTTATACAAGGTACCTCTATATAAAATTTCAAAGCAATCGGTCAATGCGTTTGGCCAAAACTGCGTAACAAACCAAGAAAGATAGAGACACAAAAACCAAACCCAAACGGTCGAGTTGAGAAAGAGATTTCGCTTTTCTCGGTGAAAAAAGATTCACGTTTTTATACAAGTTCGTCCTTAATCAGCACGCAAATAAAACATTGTATCACATCCTCTTCATAGAATTACTTATGTAATCAGTTCCTCGGAGATTAACTGAGATTAGCTGTTAACGGCGGTTTCACTTTTAGGACCTCCTGATTTGATACAAATAATCGTTAGACTTGTTACAATCAAATTTGAGTGACGTAAAACCAATTAAATCTACTGATGCAAGTTTTCCAGTCACCTTGGATTTATTAAGTTCCAATAAAAATGCAATAAAAAAATATTCCGAAATACATTTTTAGAATATACCCTCTTTTTACTATTTTATGGGTTGAATGTTGGAAAATATTTTTTAAAAAATACCCTGCATTATTAAGTTGAACTAGTGACTAAATCTCATATCAGTAAGTTATTCGGTTTACGTAGTGTAAAATGTATACATTACTGATATATATACTAGGGAACATCCTTGTCTACACCGTAAATCAACCCTACAGAACATCTGTTTAGCTTAATTACTTAAATTGTTACCATAGAAATTATTATATAGCTTAAATTGTTATTATTATTATTGTTTTTTTAAACAGCTGTTATGAAAATTATATAAATAACTTTATAAATTAGGTTATGTAAAAGGTACGTTAGTTTTGCGAAATGATTAGTTTGATGATATGTATACTCTTGGCAAACTCTCATTCATTACATTTATTACGAATTGATGTAGTTATAATTAATAATTAATGAGTAATAGACTTACGAAACGTAGAGTTGTATTATTCAAGTGTTTTCAAAACACCATCATCCTCAGGGTTACAGGATACATAATAGTCAAAACGCTCAAAAACAAGTTATAATTATTTCATCGTATTTATAACTCATGTACCCCTGAGGATGATCGCGTCACTGACGAAACTCGTTTTGGTAATAAACGCCATTTATTTAATGTAAAATCGCAAAATTACAAATGGTTAAAATGATAACCTTTTTTAATGGGTTAAATGAAAAAAGAATAATGCGAAAACTTTCGCCGACACCAACTGACAGTTAATTACTAAGTTAGTTATGCGTGCAATGTACTCCCGTTATTGTTCTTGCAAAAATTGTATCCGAATTGTAGAAAAACCGAATTAATATGAAAAACAAAACAATGCAAAAACATTGTTTAAAATTACAGGCGTGCAATTACATATTAAAGAGGAAAACAAAAAAAGCGTTTAAACAAATAAAAATGAATACAAAACGCATAGTGCACAACAAAATTACTTTAATCAAAGCCCGGTGCTTGCAACACTAGGCTGAACCACTGTGGCAACACATTGAACGGAACAGAATACGGATGGGAAGGGTGTAGATGCACCAATTGGCAATACCGCAGGAACAAATCGGCGTAAAACGTACACTGCACGATCTTCTGTTGTAAGTTTGACTTAAAAAACCAGTTAACTAGTACTTCAAAGAACAGTAAACCTCACGTTATATTCTTAATAAGCATAAAAGCGCTCGTAACTTTTCCGCCGATTTAACCCGTGACCGTAATGATTACATAACATGTTACCGAACCAACTTTATTGAAAATTTTACGCTCTTTCTCCGTGAAGCAATCAAAATTATGATAGGTTTTGCCGTTCGGCCAGTACTACAGGAAATAAGAAGCAACTACACTCTTAACTTTGAATCAGAGCCCGCCATCTTGAAACGACTGTAAATGTAAATACATCTTATACTTACGTCTTTAGGGTTTTATACAAGGTACCTTTGTACGAAATTTCAAAACAATCAGTATATGCGTTTGATTAACATTGCATGCACTCTTCATCGTTAAATCATAGGTCGCCGTTTCAAATAGAAGTAAATTGGGAAGAATGTAACACATACGTCATTTGCTTTATACAGACATTGTTTTATACAAACATTGCTTTATACAAACATTCGTGTCAAATTTCAAAACAATCGGTCTATGCGTTTGATTAAAATTGCATGCACTCGTCATAGTTAAATCAGAGATCGCCGTTTGAAATAAAGGTAAATTGGGAAGAATGTAACACTACGTCATTTGGGTTTTATACAATGTACATTCGTGTTAAATTTCAAAACAATCGGTCCGTTCATTTGGGTAAAACTTCGTACATTCGTTATTGTAAATTATAGGCAGCCATCTTGAAACGTAAGAGAATAGGAAAAGTCTTCTTTCGAGCTTTACACAGGGTACCTCTGTAGCAAATTTGAAAAAAATCTGTCAATACGTTTGGCCAAAACTGCGTAACAAACACACACACAAAACAAACACCAAAATGTCGAGTTGAAAAAGAACACTTCGCCGGTCAATAACGTCTCAATGCAAAGAGCTTTCTGTATAGGCTATATTATATTGTATTTACTTTAAAAGTCCTAATAATGTAGAGTATCTCACAAAAGATATATGTTCAAAAAATCGTAAACCCTTTTGACTTTTGTTTGTGTTTTCCGATTTGGACTTGACCATTAATTTTATTTTACTTAATAAGCCAAATAAGGTATGTTGTAAATCTTACCTTCATTAGTCATAAATTTAGCATAGAGTCATTTGCCAATGTCTTCCTAACAGGATTGTCGAAGGATGTAACAATTCAATGGTTTTGTTTGGAAAACTACGTGAGCTGAGTTTTTGTTCAAAATCAATAAATCTAAATTAATAGATACGATTTTTGATAATTGTAAGACTTTCTGGACAAATCTACTTCAAAGCCGCCAAGATATATTTCTATTCCTCATGTTCATGTATTGTAAATTTACATCTGCAGATTAAATTACTTGTAAATCTTAAATTCTTTTAGTGTTCATACACGCGAGCACGCACAAACACCCACCCTATCCCCATATGTACGCACGTGCACGCACGCGAATACGTCAAATAAATATAGGGCGATTCAGGGAAAATTTGTATATGGGTAAGTGCTGGTTAGTTCAGGCAGTCCAATTTAAAATCACTAATAAATATCCATGAAAAACTAAAATTAAAAATATTAAAGCAAAATATATTAATACTATTTTTATGTTTATTTCGGACAACAGAATTTCCTTTGAGGCTATTTACTAAACTATTTAACTAGAGCGTGACTACTTTAATAAATGTAATTAATATTTAAATGTTATTAAGACCAGGCACGACGACCTATTTAATTAGTAACAATTTTGCTCATGAACAATAACAATAATTAACTTCTACAATCCATATGATTTTTCCACTATGTAGAGAAACAACTCCGTTAAATGTAATTCACCCTTGAGCTCTGATTTGCTTCTTACTTTACCTTGTTATATTAACTTTGTTGTTGTGGAAAATTTAGTTATGCCTTGTTTTCATACAGCGTTTTCTTAAAACCTAGTCAATGTTATTTCAGTGTAATTGCAAATATTTATCCTGAATTATAGATTCACGCAAGTTAAACAAATGTTTGTTTGGTAGTCTTAATAAACGATTTAAGATGTATAACACCCTACTGTTTCTTTTAAACTGTATGAGGCAACTAATCTTTCAATTAATTAGCTATTTTGATTACTGAATGAACTTCAAAAATATATATCTCACAATATCAACTATATAGTTGATATCTAGGCGTCACTGTATTATCCCAATAAAATATTTTGTGGGCCTCCGATTAACCTGATAAAAACACTATAATTTGAATAAATCTAATCAAATGAGTTATTGTATAAACACACTCTATAGGTTACTTAATTAACTTAATATAAATCAACTTAATCAAACACTCTATGCGTCATTGATTAGTGTTTTCACCGCTTTTTGGCGTACTTAACCACAATCAGCTGACTAATGCCACGTAAGTTTTGTTTAGTTTTGTCTGTACTTAGCCTACGTGGCTCGCTGAGATGATTGCAGGCGTCATTGTGTAACCATAACGCTGTGAAAGTTGTGAACAGATTTTACACCGACCAATAAAATAAAAGCACAACAAAAAAGAACTATTTTCTCAGCGCCAGGTGAGACTTTCGATTTCCAACGGACGCGCCTTGCCAGGCCAGACCAGATTAGAAAGTTATTGCTCTAGGAAGGTTTACGCTAAGGACAAAACAATCCCAAAGCTTTGTTTATGGAAACAGCGTTCAGATTTATGTAATTTAAGCCACGTGATCGAATGTTGCAGATTGAATTAAAGTCGCTCCTTGTACGTTATGGTTTAAAAGTACCACACTAAGCACTGTATATGTACGATGTACTATTGGATCAAAAGTCCGATATAGAAATTTATTTTGTGAATTTTCGTGAAAATTTTATACATTCAGTTTAGACATTGGGAGAGATTTTTGCAATTTTAGTCACCGAATCGAAGGAATATTTGCTTAATAATTTAATACTGCTCTATGTAAGAAGCTTACAGTACACTTCTATGTCTCCTTGAATCGATCGATCAATTGATCATTCGATTTTTGTTCGATATAACATAACCTTCACTTTTTTCATTAACATTAACAATACATGTTAAATGTGACTCCTATATTTTCAAACTGTACAGAAACACGAGTATTGAGCTAGTATTATAAATATAGGCTCGCGACAGTCCAGCAAATTTCAAAAATAATTTTAAACTTACACTTTTTGGAACACCGATTTTACGTTTATATTCATTGTTAAAATCTGCAAATATTGGAATTCAAACGCTGGTAATGAAATCAGTTTTTCAAAAACGAATGGCATTCGAAATGGCAGCCATTTGTAAACCGCGTAACGCGTTTCCAAATCCAAGTTACTGAAAAATCTGTTTTCAAAATTGGCATTTTTGAGGCAAGTTTCAAATCGTTTTAAAATTAGCACGTATAACGTTTAAAACATTGAAAATTAAATAAAAATCTAGCAAATACTCTTTTTCGTGTATTCAACTGAATTTGAAAAATTAAAATGCTAATTTACGCAGATTTTAACGCTGATTACGATAACGGAATTAGAAAGATAAAAAAATTGTGATTTTTTTAATCAATAGTTAATAAAACTAAAGTTTCAATAGCTGTTTTCAAACTGTTGATCCGTTTTTTCCTATGATTTCAAACTTGTCAAAACAATTACAAAAATCGATTTTCGTGCTAAGATTAAACGAAAGCTAGGCAGCTAACACATACGATTACTTGTACGTGCGGGTATATTTTATCTTTTGTAAAAACGGAATGTGTTAAAGACAACCTTTAAAATTGCTTCACTTCGTTGTATACGTATTTTATTAAAATTTATTAAAAATTCAAAATTGCTTTTTCGTGGATTACGGATCAATTAAAACAATAAATCTTCTATGAAAATAAATTCATTCGTATAAAATAAAACCACCATATTTGCATAGTTTCCTCGTTAATTCAACGTCCACTGGTTTTCTGATAATCTGATATGACGTAAACTTTGTTTTTACCGCGACATCATGAGAAAAGTTTAATTGTTAACATAGAATAAACATTTTTCGTAGAATCTAATAATTCTGTTTGCATACGTCTTGTGAGACTGGTGCAGTATTCGTGAGACATTGAACGTCCTTAGAGCTCTGAAGCAACTTGCAGAGACGAATGGAAGTGGTAACCTAGCCCAACGTGTTTCGTTAAAGTTAGGAAAAAATTGGTAGGGCCTACTCTACAATTTTCGAGTTTATATAGAATCAAATAACGAGGGAAAAAATTTATTTGCCCCGTATCGATGTGGCTAACGTATCGTTGAAACTAATGCTTCTCTAAACTGCGTACCTCGAAGGTCGTGAGTTCGAAACGCAGATATTGTCTTGTTTTACCCTTTCCGTTAATACCACTTCGTTAGTCTAACTGGCATTAAATATGGACGAAAAGTAAGAAAAAGAAAAATTCGAATATCTTCGAAACAGGAAAATTGTAATTTAAATACAGAATTATTACGCTTGAATTAATAATTATTTCAACAGTTTTATTATTGTAAAATTAGAATTATAAGTTTGTTTTGTGTAAGTAAACTAATCAGAAAAATACTGTCAAAATAGCGTGGTTGTTTATATTTTATTATTTTTTTTATTTATTTATTTTTTTTTATTTATTTATTTATTTTTTTTTTTAACGTCCAACTATTGTGCACACTTGGGCTAATGCAGACGATGGGATGATTTATAGCTTATGAAAATGCCAAGCCCTGGCCGGTAATCGAACCCGGATCCTTGGGATGAAAGCCCAGTACGCTATCAACTAGGCCACCGAGGCGGTTCCTGGTTCTAAAAATAAAACTAAAACTTGTTACAAGCAAACATGCTTAGACGAGGAATTAAAAGTTAAATTTTCGTGAATCAGAAATTATTGTGACATTTTTCAGACACGGTTTTGTATTTTTAAAGAATTCATTCGTAGAGCTTTTAACGCTGGTTGCGATAGTGAAATAGAATTATCTGAAACGTGTAAGATAAAAAAGTACTTATTTTCTTAATTTTGAAATGGCCGCCATTTTGAAACTGTTTTGCCGATTTAGCTGCTTTATGAACTTGTCCAAGCTGTTACTAAAATACGTTTTGATGCCACGTTTGAATAAAATTTGACCAAAATTAAGAACACTATACCACTAAGGCATATACCGCGCGTGTACGCACAGGTAAGCTTAAATATATTATGTATATACAAATAGTTTAACGACCGCTCAAAAAGTGGGACAGGAGGCAGAATCGGCGCTCATTTCAAATTTTCGGTCGTACCAAGATTACTGTTCTAATAAAAATTGTTAAACACTTTCCAATAGAAATTTGTTACAAACAAATTTGAAACTCATTTATGTTAGTTATAATTTAACGGTAAACTGACCAACAACCGTTGTGATACCTTAAAAATTGCGTCTCTCATGAATGGCATCGTGAGTTAATTGTTTCACAAGTTATGATGATTTCAGTGATAATGTTGTGTTTCTTCCAGAAATGACGATTGCTTCCGTCACCTAATCAAGGAAGCAGTGGAAACCCGATAATAGAATATTGTCACCGCCTTGCTATCTCCTTTACACTGATTTAGTATGCATTGGACAATCCGAGCATGACGCTGACTATTGATAACCAGCCCTGCATTTATAATTCAATTCCGTCGTCAATTTTGTAAATTAAGCTAATACAGTTTAAAATTATCGTGCAATTTTTTTCTTAATTTTCAGAACGTTTTAGTCGTCCGAAAAATGCGGACGTTATGAAAGAAAATTTGCAGTAATAATTTTATTTTTCTCTTCATTTTAAATCTGTTTTTATCACTATAAACCATCATTGAAAATGTATTTTGGTAATAGCTTGAATAAGTGCATTAAGCAGCAAAATGGCGACCAATTCAAATATTAAGAAACAATTACTTTTGATCTTAATTTTTTAAAATCTGATTTCACCATCGTAACCAACGTTAAAAATTTACGAATTAAAAATATTACACAAATTTTAAATTGTGTTCACATTCAGTTATCAATGGAATTTGAAAACCTTAAACTTTAATTATGCAAATTTTTTTACTATTAGCCTGGATTTTGAGACTGTTGAATGGATTTTGTGTAACGAACTTGTTCAAACTATTCTTAAAACTATTTTTGTTCCAAACTGGCCACACGTGCAAACGTGAGAGTGCTAATATATATGTAATTATATGAAAATTTAAAGAGCTCTCCAAAACTAACTCCTAACTAGCTGTTAGGATCGGCTCTCATTTTGAAGTTCCGGGTCTGGGTATTACTATGATAGCCATTCCAGTAGCTAATTTCCCAATGAGAGTTTACTATATAAGGAGTTGTACATGTGTACCTCCACCTGCAAGAAATACATTTTCTCTTTGCTGAAAAACGTTTTAAACAAAAACAAATAATGACCAAAATAAACGTGGAACAAATGAACATTTCTAAATATTTTAAAGTAATATTTTTTGCATGGTATGTGTACAAATAAGGTTACGAAAATTTGTAATTTTATTCAAAATGCAATCAACACGTGAGTGAATATTTTCACAGCTATTGAATTATTCAAGAAAAGCTTCAATATTCGATGTAGGTAATGTAGTAGGAAAAATATTTTACAATAATTTAACGTTGCATGCTCGGATTGTCCAATGCATATTAATCAGCGTAAAGGAGACAATAATAAATCAAGGCGGAGACAATATTATATTGTCGGGCTTCCAGTTAGCGTAATTATTTATTACCAATAAACTGACTCACCTTTTGAATACAGATTAGATTCTTTTGTAACGGAAACTTTGTGGTCTATCCGAAGGTTGAAAATATTTCTTTCTAAAATATTAAAGTTGTTTACAAGCTACAAATAATAAAAAATTGTTTCAGATTCGGAAAATATTTTGAGAAAGATCCTACAGCAAATACTAGTATTAATTGTTTATCAGCCACAAGTTAAAAAAAACAAAAAAATGTTTTTTAAACAATATCTGCAAGATGTCCGAAAAAATACACAAACTTTTTTCACACATTAGAAAATGATTAAAAAAATATGTCGAATGCAATTTTTAAAGTATTACAATTAATACAATATTTCATTCAATTTAAGAAAAAACTGATATCGTTAGGGTTCATTTTTCTGGCGAAAAGTAAATTATTTTTATTTAAAATGTGCTACGGAAACCATAAACCGTAATATATGACCAAAACTTGAAAAAAAATGATGCATCGATTTTGAGATTTTCCATTCTGTTTTTACCATCATTAAACACTATACACTTTAAATATGAATAGGGAAAGACTAAATTGTGTGATGGAAATGATAAAAAATTCAGGAAGATCCAAGACAACAATAGTGAGTCTTTGTGTAGAATATTTCCAGGAAGATCCTGAGGCGATAGGTCGGCGTGAATCGTTCATGCCAAGAAATAATAATCTACAGTACTTCTTGCGGAAATACAAGTTCTCAACTAATTGTTATTGGTGGAAAGACGTACACTGCACGCAGCGGTTTTGCGAACGTGATAGAAATGAATTTCCAACAATAATTTTTTAAACCATATACTTTATGAATTGAAAGTCTGATTTCGAAAATATAATCAGCATTAAAATCTTCAAATATTAGCATTTAAGAAAATAACTCATTCAGTAATTTATTTTATCATTTTAACTTCTGAAATTTTATACTGTTTCAATTCGAATTTATCATAAAAATCAAATTTTTTATTTAAAAAAATTGCTATCCAGCAAAATTAATTTAACTACTTAAAAATTGTGGTAATGTTTTTTTTATTTTACATTTTTTGTAAACATTTGATTTCACTACTTAAAAAAACATTTTGAATTTAACAATTCTCTTGAAAATTCTAAAACGAATCTCACTACGGTTCATGAAATTTGGAAAGTTTAAAATTTGACAAATGCTAATTTTTTTAAATCTGTTTTTCGAAAAAGTGAAACAATTATTTTTAGAAATACTTTTTTATCCCCCTATCTTCGTGTCGCGAGTATCAATGTAAAAGCTAGTTGGCAACTCTTGAAGCAAAAAAACATATTTTTCCCACTGCCATTTTGAAACTTTTTTGCATTATAATCGTAAACAAATAGAACAAACAGTTCCAGGTTCATTAACTTTGCAGTTCGCAGCACAGTTAAAAGTAAGAAACAGTTTGTGCCAAGTGCATCAACGCTCTCACCGATAACTTGGAACCGGGGGCGTTACATTTTGTGATCAGTTTTAAACTGCAGACTTCCGAGGTCAATGTTCTTGTTTCCGAAAACAAATCGAGATCAAGATAATTGAAGACAGTGTCCATTTAGAATCAAGGTCTTAGTATTGGAACCGTTTCATTTCAGTGTTGTTAAAGAAATACAATCGGTGACCAGTTTTTGTTGAATGTCTGCAGGATTACGAAGTACAGTATGCCCTAGTATTTGGGTTTATACTCTTGCTTGTACACTGAAATATCAACCCTCTCCTCGAGTAAAGGAAGTCCTCTGCTAAATTTTGATACTGCTAAAAGTGTTTTCAAGGTTGCCGGATATATTTTAGATAATACGAATTCAAAAATGTACTTTACTTTTATCAAATAAAATACGTTCTTGCCTCTCCCCTTCTCCATTACAAGATATAAGAAGAAAATATGGCAATTATAAAAAGTCTTGCTACTTTGAAAAGCATATTCATTTTCAGGTGTTTTGAGTTCATAAGAACTGTATAAGATACAAAAGTTATGATTTTGTATTTAACTTTGAATTTTGTTTTAACTATGGTTTTGCTTTAAGATTTGAAATGACCGGTCTTTTCAAGTTGACTTTTACTGATAAGAATGATTAAAAAACTGATTTCGTTCTAATTTTAATGAAATCGATCCACAATTTCGAACGTGAGAGTGCTACTTATGTATGTAATTGTGTGAAACTTTTAATGGAGCCACAAAAAGCAATCCGTAGATCAGGCCCTGCTCTCATAACTTCCGCGTCTTACCGAAGACATTCGCTCAAATAGTTCATTTTCCGATGGAAATTTGCTGCAAATAAAAGGGTTGTACAACATTTTTGTCTGTCAGATATATTTTCTATTTTTGGGGAAACGTTTTAGATAAATTTTTATCTACTCAAATAAACTCAAGAATCAATTGAAAATTTTCAGACACACACATTTAAGTTAAATCACTTCTTGACTTTGATGGTCATAAATATTATATAAATCACAAAAGGGGGCTTCACAATAGCTACAATTTTCTATACTGCTTATAATAACGAAGAAAAATTGAGTTGTAAAAACTCGTATATAAAACATTTTCACCATATCACTTTAGCTATTAACGAAATATTCTAATTTATTTATGTGTTCTTATTTCATGTGTGTCACAAATTGTCCTTTTGCCACAATAACAATTTTTCCTCAGATATATCGAACAATATATCTCCCTGTCTTTATACAAATATTTTAATGTTTTCTTATTGTAACCGTTCGTAGGTTTGAGACTTTTCTTATTGCCGTAAGTCTTAACCGTTAAAAAAATAAAAATTACTGATCACATTTTCAAGCTCTATTAAACCTACAACGTTGCATATCTTACAACGTTTAACTCGGTTTAAACGCGAGTTTTGACATAATCCAGATGTTATCTTTAGGGTGTTACACAACACAAGCCAAACAATTTTCCATCGTTACTCCTATCATACCTCAGGCATAGAGGTCTGATGACTATACTTGGTGCTAAACAGCAGTGTTTTCGTTTCTTTGTTTACCAAGTTGTTTTCCATCCCACAGCGGCCTCAGCTGTAACTTTTCCATTACTTTGTATTATCACACACTAAGCTTGAAACGTTTTAAATTTTCCATTTTTTAAATAAATAAACCGCTCTGTCATCGTTTATGTGGTTTTCGCGGTTTGATAATTAATTGCGGATTATTTTGAATTCATCCCGAAAAATAGCTATCTCGGATGATGGAAGGGAATTTCCAAAAGTTAGTTTTTATCTTATCTTTTTTGTAAATTAAGATATTATATAATCTGGATATCTTAAACTTCTAAATTACATGGAAAATAAGAAAATGAATCGTGACTACCACAAATTCAAAGGATTTGAAAAATTTAAATACTAACGTGTTTTTTAACGTGTATTACGATGGTGAAACGATTGCTTAAAGATTTGAAGTGGCAGCCATTAGGAAAATTATAATTAAATTTTTCTGTGTAACGAACGCGTCCAATCTATTACCAAATTCAAAATTAAAAATAATAATAAAATAAAAAAACATTGGCTGATAATACAACCAGTGTGCATCACAAAACATCAATATCGTATCTATTGCCCATTTAAAAAGTTTTTTATGTCTCAAGTTTTGCTATATAGAGAGAAGAAACGATCGTTGCTTATCTTTATTATTGTCGACCAAATGAAAGCAAAAACACAACCGCCTCTCTGACTTAATAGGAACAAATTTCCAAAAGTATTCACCTTTATTAAGATAAAAGGCTAAAACATGTCTTGAAATTCTGTTATCATAAATAACAGTAAATTTTGTATATATTAAAAACTTAAACTTTCAAGCTGCACTGAAAATACTAACATAAACACTTACCGCCGTGATGTTAAATTTCCTAATTTTCACGAATTTTGAAAATTATAAAGCTAATTTTTTCAATGCAGATTATAAAATTGTAATAAGATTTTCAAAATAAAATTTTGAAAAAAGTGATTGGTTTTTATTAAAGATTCAAATTGCCCGCATTGTCGAAGCTATTGATTTTATTTTGCTTGTTAAAAAAATTTGTTCAAGCTATTATAAAAATCAAAGTTTGTGCAAAGTTTAAATAACATCCTACTAAAAGTTCAAATAAATCGCGCACGTACACACACACACACACACACACACACAACGTGAATAAATAGTAAAAATTTAACGATACCTCGAGACATGATCTAGATTTCAATATCAGCGCTCATTTCAAGGTACAGCGCTCCATAATGGCAGCCTAGCATGATGACTACTCATACAGCTTGTTTTTCAGTAGAAAATCGCGGAAATCGTATTGGAAAACCTGATGAACTTTACAAAGTTTGTCACATTAAAATAAATATGACAAATCCCGCAAAGGAGAATTAATCGAAAATGAATCTATCTCGCCAATATGACGTGGGCGAACGCAAAACAGTAATAATATCACGTCTCAAGTAAGAATGACTTGTTTTAAGTAGTATGTTTTTGAAAACCTGAAATTATACGCATGCGCGACTGTACAAATCTACACACACATATATATATATATATATATATATTTCTTTATTTATTTATTTACTTAATGATTTCTCAAAAATGATCTAGAGATCAAGATCGGAAAATCGTTGGTCTAGAACTTACAGCCGATTTGATAAATCGGAATATTTTCTAATAAAATTCGATTATTATCGAATTATTAATATTATGGATTATTTAATAATAAGGTTTGAATGTATGTTTTCGTGTTCATTTTGTGTGAAAACGAGATGTAATATATGCTGTAAAGTTTCTTCCTTTCTTTTTCATTGAAAAAAAAAAAGAGTAACAATACACAATATTTTTACCTGCACGAAGTACGAATAAAGAGAAAGTATATATATATATGTGTGTGTGTGTGTGTGTGTGTGTGTGTGTGTGTGTGTGTGTGTGTGTGTGTGTGTGTGTGTGTGTGTGTGTGTGTGTGTGTGTGTGTGTGTGTGTGTGTGTGTGTGTGTGTGTGTGTGTGTGTGTGTGTGTGTGTGTGTGTGTGTGTGTGTGTGTGTGTGTGTGTGTGTGTGAGTGAGTGAGTGTGTATGTGTACATCGCAGGAGGCTAAATTAATCAACGGATTTTAATTGAATTTCATATGATAACGCGGTTTGCCTCAAATCAGTAACAATTGTCCACAATATTTTCGAGGCCTTTTTTCGATTAGTGTTTTTATTTTTTAGTATTAGTCTAAACGAAAAATCAAAAAATTGTGAATAACTGATATACACGAAAATTCTTATTCCAATTAAAGTAAGTGTATAGTTTAAAAGTAAATTTGAAAAAAGTAAGAAAAATAAATCCTGACCTCCGACGGGTTGATTTTTTTGATTTACTCAAGAAACAGTATTTTTGCAAATATCCATCGGAAAATAGGCTATTAAATCTCCATAATGGTAAGCCCCCAAATGGTGTGTGTGTGTGTGTGTGTGTGTGTGTGTGTGTGTGTGTGTGTGTGTGTGTTTGTTTGTGTATGTGCTTGTGTGTTTGCCATCTCACGTTCGTAATTTCTGTCCGATTTGATTCAAGCTTCTAACAAAACCGATTTGGGTAATGGCTTGGAATTTTTCGTTAATCAGCAAAATTCTTTCAACAGTTTCAAAATAGTCGCATTTACAATTTTTAAAACTAATAACTTTGTTTGTTTTAAATGTTTAAAAAAAATTGATTTCACCATCATAATTAGCGTTGCAAATGGCATAAATTAGCAGTTTTTATTTAAATAATACTTCAAAAATGAAAATTGCATAGCTGAATACTTATATGTAATAAGATTTCTAAAATTAATTATGCGTGACGAAAGAAATGTTTAAAAATTAAAGTGTTTTTATTTTAAATAATAAAAATAAAAAATAATAAAAGCGTTATTGAATAATTAAATTACATCTGTGACTAAGACTAGTTTAAAAATTAAGTTTTCTTTGTTGTAAAAAAGGTTTTAACAAATACTTACAGTTTTTGGTGAAAAATTAAAAATTGTATCAATTGAAATCAATTTCCTTTGTTACCGCCCCAAGGGAAATTTTTCAAAGTTACTGGTAAAACAAAGTTTCTGTTAACATGGTTAGTTTCTCCTCATTAAATCCTTACCTGATTCTAAAAGCGGGATTCCTTCAATCACAACACTAACAGTAAATGCACTTCGTTCTGATTTGTATCAACAACTTTCCTTGAGACCAGCTAAGGACAGAATGTGCATTACAGCACACTGCGACCTGCTGCCCAACGTAGATGATCTCAAGGTGGGGAACTTTCCCCCGCGCGTCACCCAGTGATGACTCAAAATATTCATACGTTGACGGAGAAATTTGTATCAAATGATTTTTAGAATTATATGTATATTAGTAATGAGAAAGTAATAGGTATCTATTACTAACAGAATCCGAAGGTCGACCGTGAATTATTGTTTTTTTTTAACCAGTTTCCACTGGAAAATCCGTGGATTTTCATGGAGCTACCATCATAGTAAGTCCCAGAATATGGATCTATATATAAGCACAATGCTGACCACTACATCACTTTTTGAGGAATAGTTGAAAGTGTGTGTGTGTGTGTGTGTGTGTGTGTGTGTGTGTGTGTGTGTGTGTGTGTGTGTGTGTGTGTGTGTGATATCTGTGGATAAAAAGTATATAATCGATTTCATTTGTTAATTTGGTTGATTTTTAGCTGATAAAATAATTTAGAAAAATTAATTCTTTTTTCGATTTTGTTTCATCGTTATGTTCGAAACATTTGTGTTTCTGTGTTTTTGTGTTAAATAGTTTTAACACTATTTATTTTCTTTTATGTATATATATATATATATATATATATATATATATATATATATATATATATATATATATGGCTGTAATAAATATTAATTTTAACTATCACGTGGTCCAGTTACTGAGTTATGTCTGTCTTATATTTTACTTATTACAAAAATGGTGTAATCTGCATTTTTAATGTTTTATAATTAAAACAATAGAGTTTGTTTACGCAGTACCCTCTATATGGTATTCACGTTCTACCATAGGCCTACCAACGGAAAAATAACAGACTAAAAATTTTAAAAACTCCAAAATCTGATATTAAAATGTCATTCTCGCATTGTCGCAGTTAGCTTTTTATTTGACTATGGGTTCTGTATAACTATAGAGTCAGGGATATTTTTACACTGTAAATACGCCCATGGATAGGATTTAACGTAACTTCATTAATATGGTAGCTACCGATTAAATAAACAAAGGCGTGTTTACCTCAGAGGGTTAATTATGCTTTAGGGCGGATTAATTAGGCTTACCTCTACGTGAAAGTGGTTAAGGGCGGACGACCTGTTGTACTAAATGTATAGTTACATTAATTTTGAAATTATAAAATGGTAGTTTATACGGTTAGTTTTTAACGCTGATTATAGAATTAAAAATAAAATATCAAAAATATTTAAGTCAAAAACGTTATGAATTTTCACTGAGTTAAAATAGTCGCCATTTTGAACCTGACAAACAAATTTTGTTGGTAAAAAAAAATGTTTCACTGGCCTCTAGGATACTAGACTTTTGATGATATTCGTTAAAATGTTTATATATGTTTGTCTTACCTCATACATGTATTTTATACATCATGTATTTCTTTTTTGTATTTCGTAAGCCGTGTATCTCATTTTGTAAATCGTAAGTCATACATCATATATATTATTATGTACGTCATAAATCAGGTATCTCATTTATTTATTTCATAATTCACGTATCTCACTTATGTATGTCGTAAGTCATGTATTTCGCTTATGTATAAGTCACGTATCTCAATTATGTATGTCATAAGTCATGAACCTCATTATGTATATCGTTAGTAACATATCTCACTTATGTATGTCATAAGTCATGTATCTCACTTAGACATGTCATAAGTCGCGTTATCTCATTTATGCATGCTATAAGTTACGTATCTCGCGTATGTATTTCACAAGCCACTTATGCATGTCTCACATATATATGTCATAAGTCATGTATCCCACTTAAATATAACATAAGTTACGTATCGCACTTATGTATATTATATTTTATGTATCTTACTTGTGTATGTCATAAGTCACGTATCTCAATTATGTATGTCATAAGTCTTGTATCCCACTTATGTATAACATAAGTTACGTGTCACACTTATGTATATTATATTTCATGTATCTCACTTATGTATGTCATGTACCTTATTTATATATTTCGTACGTCATGTATCTCTTCTATGTATATAATGTACTGAGCTAGTAAATGGGATATACCCAATATTGCGCGGTTTGAATCAAATTTGGCATGGACATTGTTTTTGTGATAGCTAGTACGAGTAAGTTACACAGCAAAATACAATAAACCATCTCGAATATTTAAACAAATAATAATTTTACTTCAAATTGGCAATGTGTTATCCTACCTAATGAGCTATAAAATTGCATAATTTATTTTGTTTACTTAAATAAATTATGATACTTTCAAAAAGTGGAGGATAAATATGTTTAAACTGTCATTATTCATTTTTGAGTTTTTAGGAAATTTCCATTGAAAACTTTGAGCGGATATCGTAACAACCAAACCAGGACTTTCAAATGAGTGCCGATCCTGAATTTTTATAAATTTTTAAATGGGTCGTTAAAAATATATTTTTTAACATTTTTAACATTTTAACAATGTCAAAATGGCTGTCATTTCATACCTTTATAAAAATCGTTACTCTTTTGAGCTTAAATAGTTTTGAAAATCTGGTTTTACTGTCGTGTAAAACCACACCAGACTTAGATTCTGAAATTTTAAAAAACGTTAAATTTAAAAAGTTGAATTTTGACGGTTGTTTTGATACATTTTCGTCTTTTCAGCGTAATTTATTAAAAATTCAAATGCTATATATGTAGATTTTAACATTGATTATAATGGTAAAGTCATTGTTTCAAAAAAGTGTAAGATAAAACAATGTTTGTAAATTTGCTTCCATAATGCTTCCATAAGACAGACAGATTCGCGCTGCAATTGTAGTTACAAATCCATTTCTGAAAACGCTGCTTCAGCTGAAGAGTTGATTGTTGAATACTTGCAGTCATACTGTACAGTGCTTACTGCTTACTCGACCTTCCAAATACGTCACCCTCCCACTTCAAAACAATGCCTTAGTAAATGTCTTCGATGAAATGGAGCCATTAAACATTTTATAGTCCCAGATAGGAAGGAGATATAAAACACTGGAGAAGAAAAACTTTTTATATTGGCTTTGGGTATTTGTCAATGACTTCTGAATGGTTAAGATGTAATCTTCAGTCAATAACTTCATTGATCTCATCCTTTTCGGATTTTCCAATAGACCAATTATTTATAAACATTGTTACAACAAAAATGAGAATCAGTTTGTTAAAATCAGAGCACACATTTACTCATAATAATTAAAAAACATTATATTTCACAATACGGATCGAAAATAAAGTTCAATATATTCATTGCGGAACAAAAATATCAATGCGTCTTAAATTGTCTGCTTTTACGGTACTTATAAATACGTGCAGCTCGTCATTTTGAAGTTGTTACCTTCAGCTACGTACAGGGTGTTCCAAAATCTAATATTTAGCGTGTCGTAAAAACATAAATAGAATAACACTAATACTGAATTTTTGTATATTTTTATAGTATAATATACTTCTTTTAGTAAAAATTATTTCAAAATACTTTGCAGTTTTTGAGGTATTTCAGTCATCAATGATTCATGATAAAGACTATAATTCAGTCTTTATACTTTAATTAGAAGTACCTGAACATCCGGTCATTTGACATCAGTTACATACAGTAAGGTCCAAAACTGCTGTCCAAATATACGTGATGTTACCTGTGTATTTTTTGTATATTTTAGTGGTTTTTACCACAAGTTGGCACCACTGTCTGGCAGTAGGAGGGAAGGAATTAAAACTACTTGTCAACTTGGGCTTCCTGAAATTATGTGAAACTTCAGTGTTATTCCACAGGAAATGATTGCCATACTTGTGTTTATGATTTTGATTCATTGTAATAAAAAAACTTTTAAATCGTCTTATATGATAATGGATTTATAATGAGGCGTTAAATTGTTCCACTACACTGGTAAAAAAGAGTAATTCTGAACAACCGTACAAGATTTTTAAAATGTTTTTCACTTATATGCTATTCTTTAAGCCCCGATTCGTGTAGCCCCCTTTTGGATTTATATAATATTTCTGACCATCAAAGTCAAAAAGTGATTTTAACTTAAATATGCGTGTGTGTGTGTGTGTGTGTGTGTGTGTGACCAGCAACATTTGTTCAACATTTTCAAAATGGCAATAACTTCAAATCTTTAAAAATTCATAATTTTTTGTTATAAACGTTTTTGAAAATCTGATTTCATCACTATAATTAGTTTTTAAAACTGCATGAATTAGCATTTTGATTTTTCAGAAATTTTTTGAAATTAAGAAATGCTTTGACGGAAGTAAGGTTTTGAATATTCAATGTAATTTGAAATTTTTAGATATTAATAAATGCAGATTTTAATGATGAATATAATGTTAAATTCAGAATTTCAAAAAAGACAAGATAAAGAAAAGTACTCCTGGATATTTGCTCCCATCACGTCAGCGAAACATCTACGTGCTGTTATTATATTGTAAGTTCAGTCATCAAGGCGAAATAATAATTGTTTAATTACGGTATTAATTATAGTAATGCACTGTCCGCGTCGTCCTTACATGAACAGGCTTATTACAATGCACTTTATGATCTGCCTCAGTTACTATATATCAATCGATTTATATTATTCGATTACATAATTATCGGTTCGATTTAACATAACCTAAACATTTTTCATTGACACTAGCTTTAGATATTACACTTGATTCCTTCATTATATTTTTTGTAAAATTTTTACTCATTTAAAGGTAGAGTTAGTTTTGAAATTATGAAATGATCTAACTTCCATAGCGAAACATGAGTGTTCAGCTAGTGAATAATGACTTTGTTCAAGGTCAAAATGGCTGATATTTATAAAACAGGAAATGAAGTGATGTATTTAAAACTAAAATATGTGCATTAACAATAACTGTTTATAGTTCCGCATCTTGCCCGGCTAATTTAATGTTGAGCCTATTGTATTACTCTGTATGTGTAATACAACTTCTATTATACTATTAAATTAACTGTATTTTTACATTGTACCATTCTGACAATTCCTCCCGTGCTTCGATTCTTCATTTTCTGTCACGGTTAGGGATTACTAATACCGTGTGTGACTAGTTGGAGGACATGCTGAGGGGAAGACAGTCATAGCTAAAGCCCTAGGAGAAAAGATGGAGTTGGGGGTTTCCAGGGGCTGTCTGCAAAGTGGAAGTTCTGTCCACTATCTTATGGAAACTAGTGGTAGTTTCACTTCCAGATGATCTCTCTTTAGAAGGAGATATTATACTTAAGGATATTCGGATGATGTGATGGTATTAATCCGGAGGTGGCATGATAATACAGTAATGGATGTCATGTACAGAGCCCTACTAAGAAAAGGTCTTCAAGAAGACTCTCACTTATATTTATACTGATAGCCAGGCTGAAATCAAAGCTCTTGCTAGTCCTTCGGTCCAAAAATAGGGAGAACCTCAATGCTCTGTTCGTAATTGCAACCCCTATAAGGGGTTTGAAGGTAATGAAGAGGCAGACCGACTTAGCTGGACTGGGATCTGCATCTGAGGTTATCGAGCCTGAGCCGGCTTTAGGTATTTCTATGTCTTTGACCGTATCTGCTATTAATAGGTGGTTTAACAAGCAAAATCAGACAAGTTGGAATAACCTTCATGGGCATTCCCAAAGCAAGCTTCTCTTATGCAACGTTCCTTATGAAGGACTCAGTGTGGCAGGAAACATTGGGCAAAGTACAATAGGAATGTGGTCTGAAGATATACATGTATATGATAGGTATGTACCATGCATAAACCGTGCAGAGGACGAAACTGCAGGACACGTAATTCATGATTTTGAGGCTCTTGCTAGTAATAGACGGCTAAGGGTTTTTGATTTCCAGGACCCTAAGGACCTTCAGAAAGATAAGTTATTCAGTGGATTGTTGGAACTTACTAAAGGCACCAATTTGTTGAACTAGTACTTAAGTACGTAGAGGTTTAGTTGCAGAATAGTCTGTTGATGGCAATGCCTGAGGTTTCATAATCCCAATCTTAGTATTTAATCTTAATATTATTATGTGTAATATTAATTTTTTTCTAGAAAACGGCTTATGGGCTCTACTCGTAGTCTTTACGGTAGGCCTACAATGTATGATTTCAACTAGATGTATGCGTTCCAAAAAAAACTACTGGCAGTGGCAGACAGTTTCTCGCGTTACCGTACGAAAAAAGAAAACAAATATTACTGAACTCTGTCTTCTATCCATAGCTTTACAGAAGAAGTGTAGTTTTGTTAGAGAGTGCTTTAACGACAGTGCTGCAAGGATATTGAACGGAACAAATAGGGAGGATTAAAAAACTATTGAAAATGGACAGCAGTAGTTTAACTTGTTACAAAAAAATTTACTAAAAATTCACAGTTTTTCACAGTTTTTTTACAAAAAATAATAAAATTCCCCCCTGGACAGCTTTTCTACCATTCGTTTTAGCACAGGAAGTGTCAGTACTGTCCCTCACAGACATACATTCTCCCACATATTTCTATTTACTCAAAGGCTTGTACTATCCATGATAAACTAATGTATAGGATGTAACTCTCTAGGCACGCTTTTAGAACTGTTCCTTGTTTCGGGACAAACACATTTTACAAATAAACATGAGTCTCTGCTGCCTAACTTTTTTGGTATATTCTTTATATTGGTAGGCTCTACCAGTAAAATAACTATGGTTGAAACTTACTGCGCAAATTTAGAAATTGCGGTCATTTAAATTATTATAACTTAAATAATTCGAGAACTATTTTTTTACAAAATAACTACAAGAATAATTTTTTTATAAAATTTATGATAAACGTAACGACCTTTTAGTTTTTGAAATAGGATTAAAATAACCGAGTTGTTTCAATTTTTGTCCTACCAGCCAAAACCCGTCTTAGGTTTCTTTTTAATGGAACCAATAACAACTCTTAAATATCTTAAATATGTTGATGTTTTACGTGCATACAGCTATGATAATATTTAATCACCTTGTTTAGTACTATAGGGTGACGGCCCCTTCCTGATTATCAGGCGTGCTATAACCTGCTTGAAACAATCGGACCTTTAACACACCTTTTTATCACTTTTATTCTGTTCCAATATTAATGAAAGAAATACCATTCAAAAGTATAATTGGTATGGTTTATTTATCAAGTTTAAGATTTATGTAATTTGTTTATAAATTGGTATAATACATTCCTAAACAATTATACTATTTAGAAGAGCTCACGCTGTTTGCAAAGAATCTGCCAACCCTACATTCGAAAATTTATTCCACCCCTTAAATAACTTTCTATAAGATTTGATTTGTATAGTTTACTATATCTTGTTCTTAAATTCATCTGCTGAACATTTTTATCCACAAGGTATAGTTAGGTATCTGTGATTTTTTATACTGTGGTTTACAAATGAATTAAGAAACGACGAATACAGAGGCGTTTAGGAGTGAATCTGTTTTTTGATTCACTTTGATTCAAACTTGGAACACAAATCAACTATGGTAATTGCTTGCTACTTAGAAAAGTTCGACAATTTAAAAAGGGCGGATATTTCAGAACTTAAAAATTTACTACCTTTTCATCTGACACACTAACGGCAACTAGAATCGAACTGGCCATTTCTTTATAACGGTGGGTGTTATCATGATGACCGCTTGAATAGTTCATTTTCCAATGTAAATTCGTTAATACAAGTAGCTGTTTAAATGCAAATCGGAAAGAAAATAATCTTTGACCGCCGTCTATTACGTCATGCCCCCAATTACTTTTATAACCAAACCAGTACTGCCATTGATTACGGAACAAGTTCTGCAGATGACGTACCGGCCGAAATACCTAACCTTAACCTTAATGCAAGGCACTTCGGGAGCCCCAGTCCACTTTGGTGCTGACGAAGATCATGACCGCGAAACTGGTTTCGTTTTGAGGTTACGCAACTCTGTAGCGCATTCTTTCTGTTCCAGGTTCAACAAACTGGATTTAGAACACGTGTTGGCGAACGGTCTGACAATATTTGGAGAAAATTTTGATATGATTTTCTGAGTTTTATGATTAAATATTAAAGTTATTAGTAAAAACGTAGAAGCTGTACCTTGAAATGAGCACGGATCCTGACCTTTAGGTCATTTTTTGAAGATTCATTAAATTATTTTGTTTATAACTCGGTACAATATAATTTAAACGCGTCACAAAAATCGATTTTGGTAATATCTTGGACTCTCGTTACACAGAAATACCAGTTTAATATTTTCAAAATAGCGGCTGTTCAAAATTTTCAAAAAATAACTTTTTGCCCTTATTTGTTGTTTATTTACTAATTTCTCCATCGCCATAAACATTAAAAACAGTATAAATTAACATTTCAATGTGATGAAATTATGATATTTAATTTGACAGTGGTCAGGTTTGATTTTCGTATTTTAAATAAAATAATTTTTTTTTAATACTGATAGCCTATGTACAGATTTTAATACTGTTTATAACTGTTAAATCAGATATTCAAATGTTTGTAATATAAAAAAAAATATACCAGAAATTTGCTTCCATAAATTCAACGAAAATGTGCATGCCATGATTACGCAATTACAAGAACCGGTTCAGCAATTTTTTAATACAGTTAGTCCCGTAGAACTAGAAGATCGATTGCATGCACTGAATAAAACAAAAATAGATAGTGTGCACTACTAAAGTCGAACCTCTGAACTTTTACTCTAAAAGTCCAAGTTGCAACGTATCTGTACATTTACTCGATCAATATTGCCAAAATTTTCGCTGAAATTTTACCAGTATATTTTTTTTCTTACTTTATACTAATCAATACGAAAGATTGAAGGAAAAAAGCTAACAACAGTAACAGCAGTCTCGAAACTAAGATTTTTCACAAGTTAGGGGGCGCAGTAGACTGACCGGTGTTTTAATCATTTTAGAAACGCTGACCAGTTTTACTTGATCCAAAAAAAGATAGCATTTATCTCAACTCCTGACAAAGTATTAACTTCCAATTATAAAGGCTTACACACAGCGTTTGCTTCATTCTGATACAAGTCACGTCATGAAGTTTTTATACACACAGATTGATTAACGTGTTTCCGCCAACAGAAAAGTTAACAAATTTCATTGTTTTTATTGAAAAGGGTCGAGCTGCCATTGCTGCACTTGTAATTTGTAGAAACACGTGAAGAGCAGAGTCGAATAATGGGGTGGGTTACTGAGAGGGTTGGGCGGGAAACAAATTATACGGACGTGTAGAGTGAAGAGTGGAGTGTACAAATAACTCAGTGAGAGGAAGAATTCATTAAACGGAGTTTGTTTGATGCCAGTGAGTGCAGGTCGTTACGCGGCGTTAAACGTTCTCTTGCACCTAAATTTAGGATCATTGAAAAGGGTAATTTGGAGAATATGTTTCAGAGGCTTATAATTAGGCGCTTGTGACATTAATACTCAAATCTAGAGTGGCAGTAAGTAAATTTAAAATAACGGGGCGCGCAGCTGTTTCGCTGACTTTATTAAAGCGACGTTCTAATTACATATTTTTGTTTAATAAACGCGTTTTTAAATGCATCATAATTAGTAGGGAAATTGTGTGGTTTTGTGGCTTTTTATTTTAATTGTGTTCTTTCAAGCATAAATAATCTTACATTTATTTTATTTCGACGTATTTCTACTCGACAATTGAAACGTTATTCGCAGTTGAATGGTTGAAGGAGACAGAAGAATATTGTCACCTCTTCTACTGCTGAACTACCTTTACGTCGAACCTTTGAAGAAAGTACAAAGCAAAATACATCCATGGACAGGTGTTAAGAATTTATATACGCTTCTCAGACTTCTTCGATATCGAAATATTATTGAATTCTTTCCTTCAATTTGTTCGTAGGTTGCTTTTTACATCTTCTTGTTGGACCCAAGCTTTATTAGCGAATTTTCTTTGGAAAGTGAATTATTTACACACATACGCACACGCACATGAACGCGCACACACACGCGCGCACACCCATACATACATATATATATATATATATATATATATATATATATATATATATATATATATATACATATATATCGCCGCCTCGGTGGTCTAGTGGATAGCGTACTAGGCTTTCACCCCGAGGATCCGGGTTCGATTCCCGGCGAGGGCTTGGCATTTTCATACGCTATAAATCATCCCACCGTCTGCATTAGCCCAAGTGTGCACAATAGTCGGACGTTAAAAAAAAAAAAAAAAAAAAAAATAATATATATATATATATATATATGTGTGTGTGTGTGTGTGTGTGTGTGCAATTAAACTAAGATTGCGAACGTAACGTTCTTAAAAACACACACACACACACACACACACACACACACACACACACACACATATATATATATATATATATATATATATATATATATATATATATGCAAGCGAGAAGCTAGCACTCCACACAAAAGGTACCATGGAAGACATTTTCAAGGAAGAACGCAAAATCATGAGGAAGATCCTTGGTCCGAGATTAACAGAAGATGGATACAGGTTGCACTCCCGGAAGACCACAGAGAAGATATCGAACCTGGCAGCAGATATCAGAAGAAGGAGGCTTCGGTTCTATGGACACATCAGTAGACTCCCAACAACGAGACTTGCCAACAGAATCCTTAAGTATATACAAGGTGTCAAATCAACAACGTCGTGGATCGCACAAGTCAGAATAGACCTACATGACGCAGGAATAGACTCAACAGATGTTGAAGATAGGCACGTATACAGGAGAAAGATGCTCGGTTGGAAGGTCCCAGAGAATGAAATCCCAAAGAGAGCAGGGGTAAAATGGACGGAGGAGCGGAAGAGGATCCATGGGGACAGGATGAGGGTGGTGTGAAGGAGCAAGACATGAGTCGGAGTGCTTTGCGTGATCCAACAGGGTCTATGCGCAAATAATAATAATAATAATAATAATAATATATATGTGTGTGTGTGTGTGTTAAGAACGTTACATTCGCAATTTTAGTGTAATACGACTGGTACTTCAAGGATTTATTAATATCGTTAGTAGTTTTGTAAATGTTACCCAGCAAAACTCGTTCTGCAATTTCAAAATGGAGGTCATTGAAATCTAAAAAAATCTAACATTTTTCTTTGCGCATTTTTTTTGAAAATTCCTTTTCTTTATTTCAAAATCCATTGAAATAAGGAAAGTAAAAATGACGGGTATTTATTTTCGTATTTTCAATAAAATTTGATAGTTTAAAATGTCAAACACCAGAATTAATAAAAAAATATAATAAAAATTACTTTTGGAAAATTGCGTCCATGTTTTCAGCTCAATGTATCAAATTTATTTTAGTAATAATTATGTTAGACAGTTAAGATCTGAATTCCATGCTGTCTTCTTTGAATATTTTGTTTTGTTCGTATTTCACTGTTTGGGGAATAGTCACTACAGCTCGTTGAAATGGGACCTATTTTCTTCATGCGAACCTAACCTAGCGAACAATGTTTTTATCAAGAAGATGCCTTAACTTCACTTGAACGTGCAGTGAACGAAAGTGAGTACTGTAAGTCTATAATGTCAATATTGTTTACAATATCCCATCTATCTTCTCGTACTGATGACCGAGAAACAGAAAATCTTGATTTCTTGCAGTAACTCGCCGATATTGGCTAACCACATTTTAACGATCAGTATTACTGACAATGCGATAAGCAATAACAAACACACACATTAAATCTCAATTTTATTGACTTAAAGACTACCAAAATTCGATAAAGTTTTCTTACAAAATTGGATTTAAGTCGACCATTTTGTCAGAATATACATTATAAGCGATAGTGTGGCAGAAGACAGACAGACAGGTAAGCTTTGCACTGCCTCTTAGATTAAAGTCATTGCAATATCTTAAATAACGTGCACAGATGCTAGTAAAATAGGCTCGACTTAAAGTAGTTTATTTATAATGGTGTTTGGGCACAAGCATAAGGCTGTAGAAAGTTATCTTATATAAGCAACACATTCATAATCTGGTTTCTTTAGGCTGAATCGCGTTGCATCCTACTACTTACATGACTTGTGCGAGTGGAACTCTCCAATCAGAGACAAATATTCCATTGAAACGAAAATTCTATAATCGATTGGTTCAAGTAATTCATTAAATTTATAGCCTACTCTCAGCAATGCGGGACTTTGCTTAGAGATGATTATAATCGATTATCTTTTGCTTCGTTTAGAGTAATTTAGCTATTACAATTTACGCAAAGAAACTCAAAAACAGTTAGGGTTTATTTTAAGGTTTTTTTTTCAATTTATCTCTAAAATATTACTTTCTTGTTTATACTTTAAATTTGCTACAGTGAGATTTACCCACACATGGCAAATTTCAAGAAATTAGTTCGATTTTCAGTTTTTTCCTGTAGTTTTCAAATTGTAATGGTTGTGATATGTCAACCCATATGATATTTGTTTGGGAACTTGTATAGACTAAATTTTAAGCAAAGTTTTATGAAAATCATTACAGCTGATTTCGAGAAAATAGGATTTTTAATATTTTATGAGTTAAAAGGGTTTCTAGAGATATGAGGAAAAGCATATTACCTTGCAAAGTTTTATGAAAATTGGAGTTGGTTTAGTCTACAGCTACGTGCACATACGTGCGCTAACACACTCGCGTAAAATATCAGAAACGATTCAGAACGATCTAAACAATATTAAATAAAATCACGTATTTTAAAATACCTAAATTTTGTAAAACTAAACGATTAAGTAATGAAATACGTCTGTTATTTTAGCTCAGGTTAAGTGATTACAAAGAATAAACTTGTTGCTTGATACCTTCTTGAGTCAGCAATAAACGCTCTCGTACTCTGGGAGAAATTCTCTCATCGAAAACAAATCTTACACATTCCTAGCTGACTCAGATCCACGAACTTATTTACATACGGTGTGCAAGATATATTTAACTGTAAACGCCTTAAACAATGCCGTGCTTCACGGTTCGGGTACATAAATAATTACTTTAATTATAATTAAATATGTTTTCGTGATCTTATTTATACACATAATTTTAAACAAATAAAAAGCCGCCTCGGTGGCCTAGTGGATAGCGTACTAGGCTTTCACCCCGAGGACCCGGGTTCGATTCCCGGCCAGGGCTTGGCATTTTCATACGCCATAAATCATCCCATCGTCTGCATTAGCCCAAGGGTGCACAATAGTCGGACGTTAAATACAAAAAAAAAAAAAATAAACAAATAAATATTAAATATAAAAGTTGTATTGAACTCGATTCTCATAATTTCTTAAGTATAAACCAAAGCGTTGTGTAGGAATGTACAGTGAAACAATCAGCTCACTGGTAGATTTAAATTGATTTCAAGTAATCGGCAAGCGTTAAGTTTTTTTACACGTAATTCGTGTTGTCGCGAGTTTTTGTTTTCCCCTCATACATAAAAATGTCTTTTCCCTCCTAAATAGTCACTTCAAAAAGAATGTTGACAATTAAGTCATGTTTATGAACTTGTTATAACGTTAATTCAGTTAGTTGTACCATTTATTGGTTCAAGCCAGGAATGTTTGTTTAAAATTTTTATAAGGAATAGTTTTCTTCTTGTCTTAATATTAATGTCACTTGGTATTCAACACAACATACAAAATCAACCCACGGATAAACAGGTGGAAGGTCATGCTGGGGCAACGTTTAACCTTGAACTCAAGATGAAACCATCATCGGGCCGCTGACTTGGTCAAACCTCTTTTACCAGCAACGGTCTGAAGATTCAGTTAGTTTTGCGAAAACAAAGCTTGAAATAAATGTGGTTTTGAAGTATCTGCATTATATGCAATTATAAAACATCTGTATTGTACAATATATCCAGCTGTTAATGCTCTGATAATAGTGACGTCTGGGCAGAGCATGAAGTAGAAAGGGGCTCGTTAATAATTTAACTATTTATTAATTAAGTTATATATATATATATATATATATATATATATATATATATATATATATATAAGGAGTCAAATCAACAACGTCGTGGATTGCACAAGTCAGAATAGACCTACATGACGCAGAAATAGACTCAACAGACGTTGAAGACAGGCACTCATACAGGAGAAAGATGCTCGGTTGGAAGGTCCCAGAGAATGAAATCCCAAAGAGAGCAGGGGTAAAATGGACGGAGGAGCGGAAGAGGATCCATGAGGACAGGATGAGGGAGGTGTGGAGGATTAGAAGGAACAAGACATGAGTCGGAGTGCTTTGCGTGATCCAACAGGGTCTATACGTAAATAATAATAATAATAATATATACAATGCGGAGGATTTATTTAACTGTAAACGCTCTAAAAATGTTTGCTAGATGAGCGGGGTGGATATTGTAACGGCGTTAATTACACTTTAAATTTTTATTATTTTTACCATTTATATAAGTAATTTAAAAAAGAAATAAATATTTAATGTAAAATAAAGTAATGTCAGTAGCCAGTCTCAAAATCATGTCCTTTGTATTCATTCACAAAATCATACATAGCTTTGAGCCAAAAATATAACTAGGATCTGTCCGCTCACTGGTAGAATCATTGTTTACTTTAAGAATAATATTTATGTCTGCTGCAAAAATGACCCTTTTTTATGGCGAAATTCAATTTTCCCTCATACAAGAAAGACAAGTTCTTCTTAAAGATACGTCCTTCAAAAATTTGTATTATCCTATTTACTCTAACTTTTTAACCAAATATTGATTTACAAATTATATTATAAACCCTAACAACCCAATTAATTACAGCAGATTTTTTTTTAAAACCTATATGTTTCCATAATATTGTTCCCTTTGACAAAATAATTGCACAATCATTGTACAGTGAACGTCTTCAGCAAACTTTGAGTTTAGGACAATATACATTTCTAAACTGTGCCGCCTTTGGGGACACATTATCCAAGACAACTGCCAAACTTTGTTTTATTTTCAAAACTCCCTCAGGGTAAATCTGATCATGATCTTGAAACGGCAATTCTTGTTTATAGTTCGAGTTAATTTTTGGACTTTATTTCAGTTTGGTGAATGAGGATGCAAACTATCGATTTCTAAAGTGTATAAATGAAATTTTGTGCTTAATCGCACACAACAATGTTTTTTTCGAATACGAAGTTCTGTCAAACTGATATTCAACCTATAGTTTCTAACTGATTTTAGTAATTAATTTCATATTGGCGCTTATAAGAATTGAAGTTTCCTGTCGAAATTTGTGATTCCATTTCTAGAACTTGTGAATATTTCATCATAGTGTCTGTAGCGACATTGCTGCAGCGTCCAGACGGTAAATCAATTAGTTTCGAATTAATCTATTGTTTTACTGTTCAACTTTAAACCCAGGAATGCAATTGTTAAAGCATTTTTATTTAATAACATAAACATAAAACCAATACAATAAACATTGCCAATCACTCTGAAACTTAGCGCCGAATTTCTTAAATGTTATTTTCCACAAATATCTAATTGTAAGAAATAATCACGCATCAAAGTTACTAAATAATGTGATAGAAGCCCATTTCTAACAATAGTTTTGTTTGTTTTACGCTTAGAGATATCTGATTTCATGAAAATAATCAGCGTTAAAATCTGCATAATATGTCATTTAAACTGTGAACTTACATTGAACATAAAATAACGTATTTTTTCACTGACATTCATGTTCGTAGTGGCTGGGAATCGCGGCGTATTCCTGTAATCCCACAACAGGGAAGCCGGGTTTATGGATTCGTCTATCACTTGATTCGATCCTTGGGTGAAATTCGTTGCGTTGTCGTAGTTGCAACGGATTTTTAAAATATCCGCTGATTCATGTAGATTTATGTATATTTATGTAGATTTGTGTAGATTTATGTGGATTTGTGTAGATTTATGTGGATTTGTGTAGATTTATGTAGATTTGTGTAGATTTATGTGGATTTGTGTAGATTTATGTAGATTTGTGTAGATTTATGTGGATTTATGTAGATTTTGTAGCGTTATACCAAGTAGCCCCGAACCTTTTGCGCAGCCTTCTCGCCACCTGTGGGTACAAGAATTTCTCCCAGATATTTGAAGTACTTGACTCTGTTTATCTTACCATATTTTGTGTTATATGTATATATATATATATATATATATATATATATATATATATATATTAATATATATATATATATATATATATATATATTAATTCAGTGATTAAGTGTTTAATTTAAATCACTTTGAATTAATTTAATATTGGATGTAAGAAGTTAATGGCAACGTTTTACCTCACTGGTTAATTTTAAACGCTATCTAACACTACAATATACCAGCTGGTTGCTTCCATTCCTTTATACAAACAATAACAATTCAAATCCTACGTTACATTTCCAATTAAAAATGAAACAATGGCATATTAGACTTGGGAATAGAAACTAACTCACATTCTTGTCACCAGAAGCGCTCAAGGCGATGTTTGCAGTTCTGGACATTGAAGTTGACACAAAACAATAACACAAGCTTAAGAGGACAAAAATCATTTTCTGGTTTGATTAAAAATTCCAGTAAATTATAGCCTTATCAATTTGATTCCCTTCAACAACTTACGTAAATACACAATGTATAATTAATTGATTGAGGCCATCAATATTTATGTAATCGTAATTGACTTCGTTCATGTCCAGCAAATACAAATGAAAGTCGTAGAACGCAGCTGTCTCGCTAACGTGTTTATTTTTGAAACCCTGATTTAATCATTATATAACATCATAAAATCGGCATTGAAATTTGGACATATAGACATTGAAACTTTCACATTTCATTTAAAATAAAAATCAATTTAAATTAACACCGCAAACACATTACTCAAACACATCCTTACGTTTTTGTTATCGCCACTCGGATTATTGATAATAACCTAATTAAATTCGTTTACCATTGCAACAGTCTTTACTGCTGCAGATTATTGTAAGGGTAAGTGAATTTCGTTAATTTAAACTTTCATAAATTAAATTCCCTCAAAAAAAATCCAGCGACGTACATGAAGAATCGTTATTGTGTTGAATTTGAAAATAACCACATTGCGAAGCTGTCTTGCAGAGATGATGAAAGCGAATTCCAAAAGTATTTCTTCATTATAATATTTTTTTAATTTCCAATTATTTTCTGATAATCAGCATAAAAATCTCCATATATTAGTATTTTAAATTTTAAATTTACATTGAAAATACGAAAATGAACACAACAGTCAAATTAAATTCAAAGGATTTTGAGCAATCAAATTGCTAATTTATGTAATTTTAACGCTAATTTTTAAATATTTATAAAAAATAATTAATAACTTTTAAATATTTTAAATGGTAGCCATTTTAAAACTGTTAAAATATATTTTGATGGTTAATAAAATTGTTCAAGGTATTACCAAAAAGATTTTTTGTAAAATGTTAACGACTATTCAAAATGTGAACGGTCAAGATCGGCGCTCATTCAAGTTCTTGCCATGATGACCGTTCCAGTAGCTCATTTTTCAATATAAATTCTCTAATAATATTATTTTTAATGAACATATCAAGAAGAAACACGAAATTGTTCCTATTTTATATTGTTTACATGCAATTTGCAGATAAACCCTATTTATTTACGACTATGAATTAGAAAATTAGCGTCTACAGAATAGCTCATTTATTGTAAAACCTAAAATAGAGTTCTTGAAATGAGCACCGATCCTAAAAATCATTTTCAAGGACTACGTATCAATAATGTTCTATAGGGCGCTCAGCCTACGATCGGAACTCTGTCGCTTTGCAAGCTCTAACAAACAGTAACATTGTCTAAGTTAACAAAACATAATTACAAAATAATAATATTTAAAAAGCGGTAAATTACAATCAAAATACATAAATATTTCAACAATGACTATTAAAATATTGAAGTTTTTAATGCAATTATCTTTTTAGCGCTAGGAATATTTTTATTTGATTGAGTATATACGACTGCCTTTCGTAGTTTCAAATAGTTTATACGTGATGAAGCGTTTCGAAATATTTCCATTAACAAAACTTTTTGATGTTCGATGGATGTCCGTAAAGTAAGGTTCCTAAGGGGCTATAGCCGCTGCGAACGTTGTTACACGGGATCCGGTGACCTTATCTTGAAGGTTGGTTCCTCCACGTCCAATCCCCATTCGCGATCGGTCTGCGACGCTCAGTCATGGCTTGGTAGCCGTTAATAATAGCGTCTTTTCTGTTTCCTGACAGGTGCGAATTACGCTCTATGTTTCGTCTTCTGTGTGCAAAAAACACTGCCCCGGTGGACATTCATATCCAACTGTGTGAAGTCTGCGGAGAAAAATGTATGAGTACACAACATGTGCGCAAATGGTGCAGAGAATTCAAAGACGGACGTACGGACGTTCATGATGAACAGCGTTTCGGACGAAACGATTGCGAAAGTGGAAAAAGCAATGCTGAACGATAGAAGAATGACTGTTTGGGAGCTCTCCGAGATGATCCCTGATATCAGCAAGACCTACATTGATAAAATTTTGACAGACCATTTAGGTATAGCAAGGTTTATGCAAAATGGGACCCAAGACGGCTTACAGCAGATCACAAACGACAGCGGATTGATGCGGCCCGCGAATTTCTTCAGGCCTACGAAACCCATAGCGAGAAATTTTTGGACTGGGGAAATCAATTGTCACTGGGGACGAGACCTGGGTATACTACACGACTCCGGAAACGAAAGAACAATTACGTCAATGGAAACATCCAGAGTCGCCGAAGCCTCGGAAGTTCAAACACTGTCTGCCGGCACAGTTATGGCGAGCGTGTTTTGGGACAGGAAGGGGTTATTGTTGTGCGAATTTATGGATACCGGCATAACAGTCAATGCTGATCGCTACTGTGAGACGTTAAGGAACCTTCACCACGCGATTCAAAACAATAGGAGAGGCATACTCACGAAGAGAGCTTGTTTCCATCAAGACAACGCTCGTCCGCACAACGCCCGTGTAACAACCGATCTCATCAACCAATTTAGATGGGATACTGTCACACATCCACCCTACAGCCCGAACTTAGCCCCAAGTGACTACCATCACTTCCCTAATTTGAAGAAACACTTAGGTGGGACGCATTTCAGTACCGGAGAGGAGCTGAAAGAAAATGTTTTAAGCTACCTTCGCGGCGGGGTGGGAGAGTTTTTCTACTCAGACATGCAAAAGATGGTTCACCGTATGCAAAAATGCATCGATTTCAACGGCGATTATGTCAAAAAATAGAAAAAAAATATAAGGTTTCCAAAAATGTATTATTCAATGCAAATAAACGTATTTTTCATTGTGAAACATTATTGGGAATCTTATTTTACGGACAATCCTAGTACTACAACAAATAATGCAGCAAACAGTTTCGATAATGGAAATATTCCGAAACGCATCAACAAATATAAAATATTTGTAGCTAGGAAAGACAGATGTAAATACTCAACTAAATATTAAAATATAATTATTAAAATAATTTATTCATATTTTAATATTTTGATTTATCAGACATTATTTCAAAGTTACCGAAACAACATGTATGGTGACAAATAAGCTGTTTAGAATACCTTCATCTAAACACCGCATCGTCATGTGTTTTAGTTCGATTTGATTCAAAAGCGCTTAATCGATTGTTGTAATTATTAGTACAGACATGTTCCTTGTTCAAAAAAATCCGCTACCGTTTAAAAATGGCGACTATTGAAAACTTTTAAAAAATGTATTTTACACTATTTTAAAATCAGATTTCACATTCCTAATCAGCGTTAACATTTTTATTAATTAACATTTTAAATTTGCATCGTTTTTTGATAATTTAATTTATTAATTTATGCAGTTATAATTCTTATTATGGCGGGAAATCAATGCTCAGAAGTTTGAGATACAAATTACATTTTAACACTGTTAATTTCTGAAAATTCGTTTTCCTAACGTTAGTGACAGCTGCAAGTTGCGGTATTTTTATACAAATTATTTTTTTAACAAAAGTCAAGTCTTAAAACAAATGGAATTTTTCTTTGTATTTTTTTTATTTATAATTTTACTTGAAATAAAATAACATTTGATCAATACTTTACTATTCTTACTTCGTTTTTATTTCAAAATTTTTAGGAACGTATGTGTTAGTGGATAATTAATTAATTCTAGAACAAAATAATATAAATTTCTGGTAGCTGACGTCAAACCAACTCGGTAACAGTATTTCATGTAACAAATTTACTTCGATGACAGGCATTGTCATATGTAGTTATTTGTTTAAAAGATCTAAATAATAGTTACCCAATACTGAGGCGCCATTTTGTAAAAACCAATTTAAAGCAGACAACGCTGGAACATTAATGAGTTTTCAGAACGCCGTGTCAGTTCTCCCTTAGGTGTCACGTGACCGTCGTGTGATTGATTACGTCACAGATTGGCTTTATTTTACCTCACGCAATTGTTGCGCCTGACTTCACGCGAGTTTAGTTTTAAAATTTAAAGTTTAAAGGAACGGTTAACAAGTAACAAATTGGTTGTATTTATTAATAAGTCAAAGGAAATGGTCTAACTGGAGATAAAGAAACATAAATCACTATCGTAATCAATGTTAGAATATATCTATTTGCATTTTTTTTATTAAAAAGTGTAAATTAAAATGAATTTAACGTCATCAAAACATGTTTAACGAACTTCCATTGCAAAATGAGCTATTTAATCGGCCATCATGGCAACACCCAAACTCGGGACCAAACCGAACCTGGTTTCTAGATTACTGTTTGAGAGGTCGTTTATATATATATATATATATATGTGTGTGTGTGTGTGTGTGAATGTGTTTTTTAGCATGCTCACCATCGCAATCAGTATGATTTGTTCTAATTTTTCTATAAAAAAATGGATTTCGGAAATATTTTGTCAAATTAGATTGCCATCAAAATCAATTCAATAGTTTCAAAATGGCGGCCATTTCAAATCCTTATTAGTTCTATAATTTTTTATCAATTTTTTTGAAAATCTGATTTAACTATCGTATTAAGGGATACAACTAGCATAAATTAGCATTTTTGATTTTTCTAATGCCTTTAAAATAAGGAATTTAATTTGAAGACGGTCATGATTCATTTTCTTATTTTCAATGTACAATAAAATATGAAAATGCTAATATATGTAGATTTTAATGCTGATTATGATTTTAAATCATAAAAAAATAATTAATATACAATCTATCTTTCCTTCCATCACGTCACGAAGACAGCTACCTGTCATGATTATTGTTAGGCCCCTAGTTGACAAATCGCCTTGGGAGCTTCAAAAAAAGTTAATAGAAAAACGACTGTGTATGACATTTACAAATACAAATTTAAAAGTACAACAAAAACACTGCCTGGAGGCTTTGTGTTCTTTTTTCCTTTTCAGAGTTTTGGCTTTCAGAGTTATCATACCGTACACTGAAAGTTGGATATTACATCCTCTTTGCGTCTTATGACTAGACTTATGGTTGGTTTCTGTTCGGCTAGAGAAAATGTGTACTTTTTCTTTAATTTTTACCTGTCGAACATTTAGGCCGAAATGCTAATTAACGTAGATTTGATTCAAACTTGGCATAAAAAACGACTTTGGTCATAAACAAATATTATTTTAGCAAAATTAGTCAAACATTTCGAAATTTAAAAAAAACATAACGTTTTATCATATTGTTCTGAAACTTGACTTTGTTATCGTCATCAGACCTAAAATCTGTATAAATTTACATTTTATATTTTCATATTTAATAGGAAGTACGCGCACAAACCTAACGGCGGTCAAGGTTTATTTCCGTACTTTAATGCATTGTTAAATTTAAAATTTGATACTGATTTTAATGCTTATTAATATTATGAAATGAGAATTTTAAAAACGTGTAGGATAAGAAAAAATATTGTTGGATATTCGTTTCTATCACGTCAGCAAAAAAGCTGCGTGCCACAATATTTGAAATATTTATCTTTTTTAAAAACCTGAATGTTGTCATGTGAGTAAAGAATATATATATATATATATATATTACTCTTCGAAGTAACGCAATCACTGACAAAATTACATTTAACATGGCAGTCTCTCCTGCTTTACCTTTAGCGAACATGTTGACCTGATAAGTGAGGTCACTAAACAAACTTCAATAAGTTATAGGCTATTTTCATTTTAAAAAACTTCAACAAAAAACTTAAAATTTTTGTAATATTCCAATTTTTCCCGAATAATGAAACAGAATTTAATTCACTTTTTACACTGTTTTTTCAAGAATATAACACACATTTTCTTATGTTTCAAGAGTTTTAATTTTCAAGTAACCTCTTAATGTATATCGTGTTTATTTTAATTTTTTCCAAACTGGAATTACTTGTTTAATTTAACCATAATTTGAAAAAAAGTAGCAACCAAAAATTTTAACTAATTTTTTTGTAATTTTTTAAACTAAATTTTCTTATAATTACCTAATGAATTATAAGGATAAAATAAGGGTGGTATTTTAGTTGTTTAACACAAATACGTAAAGTTAAAAATTCAAGATAAAATATTTTTGTAATTGAATAAAAAATTTGTAATTTTTTTTTTATTTTGTAACTCTTAAACAAATTTGTGGGGATTTTCAACTATATTATTTTACTTGGAACTAAACACATTAGCAATATAACAAAATGATATAATGTATAATATGAAAAACATTATGTCTAATTATTACTAATTATTGGCCAGAGGCAAATCGTTAGTTTTGTTGGTTCAGAAGGTCTCTTTTCCAACTCTTTCGAAGTTGTTGTGAATTTAATGTTTTATTAAAAATTGTTTTGACTAGTGCATTTCTGTGGTTTTGAATTTTAACGTGACCTGGAATCATGAGGTTTGTGTTTGAAACAAGTTGCTAATATATGAAAGTGTTTTGGAGGTTAATCTTAAAAGTGTTGATTGAAATGCTTTTTTTTGTAAATTTCTTTTCATCGCAGAACCAAATAATTGTTTACCATATGTTCAAATTGGTCTGAGCAGAGTTTTGCAAATTGTTATTTTTTGATGTAGAGATAAAACGGAATTAGAATTTAGAAATCTATAGATAATTTTCAGTTTTGGATTTTCAAATAGACGTTTTTGCTTTCAAGTGATGGCTTCATGGCGATTTCCTGTCGTTGTGTAGGGTCAAATATTTTACTTTATAATTTTCATGAATTGGTGGGTTATTTAAATACACAGTATGGAAAGTTTTTCATGTAGAATATTGGTGATGTGATGTGGTTTTAGTTAATTAATTTTTATTTTTCCATTTTCAAGTCCACTTTTGTTTTAATAATGTGGTTTTGGATAGTCATTGTCTCACTTCTTCTGGTGTGTCATATGATTAAGGTATTGCAGTATCATCAGTAATTATGAAAACGTCCATACCGCATTTTGAACGGTTTCTGTAAAACACTACGAAATTTTCCAAATATAATGATGTTTTCAAAGACAATTTTAAGTTCAAGTATATTATCTAGAAAATCCCGAAATGTTTCCCAATCAACTTTTCCTAATGTAATAGATACAACAAAGGCTTAATACCTAAAGTTAAAATATATGATAGTCTGAAAAATGGTCTTTTAAATTTACTGTAAATTTTATAAACAAATTAAGGCCTTGAAAAACAAATCTATACTATCTGGTAGTTTTGAAATTGAATTTTGTCAGTTAGTTTTAACTTGATTAGTTTTAACTTCACAATTATTGCTTGATAGGCCTATACTTTTTAATAGGATCCTGCCGGGAGTTTATAAAGCGAAATTCCCATTAGATAACCTGGTTGGCAATGTAATGACTGCTACAATAAAACGGGGGCACAATGTCGAAAAGAATGCTTGAAAATTATTGGTTTTAATTATTTAGTTACGTGGAATTAAAAAAATGTATATTTACAAAAATACTTTTAAATATATGATTCCAATTGTAAATAAATCACTGAGCTACAATTTACAATTGTAAATAGTACGAGTATTTGGTTCACGGAGGTGAGTTTACTACTGCAGAGATATTTAATATTTTATGTCACAATAAATCACAAATAATTATAACATTAGAAATAATATTCTAAAATTATTTTTAAGTTTCTTTCTTCTTATTTATACTAGTGACTGCGAATTATTTACAGTCACTAAATTCGCTAATTTATTTATTTATAAAAAGTAAATTAGCGCACTTCAGGCTCAATATTTACTTTTTATGAATACAAATATTCAAATTAAACTATATAATTCAAAATATTTATTTTTTCTTATAAAATTGTAATTTTTAATTTATCAACGATACATAGTATTAACATAGATTTTGTAACATATATTGCCGCTTTCATAATCGACTTCCCGTAATACAGCAACTGACAGACACTTCAGCGACAAAATATACTTAGTAACAAAAAAATACTTAGTGATAAAATATCTTAAGTTTTATACGAGAAGTGGAAATTTTTTGCAGTTCGAAACGGCATTTCCGTGGTAATTTTTTTGACTGATTGCCAGGAAATAAAACAAGGTTGCGGAGGAGTTACAACGTGATTGGGCTGAGCCAGCAAGAACCACATTAGAGGCGAGAAAGCAATTTCCTCTACAAGTCCGGCAAAGAGTGAATTTGTTTCCCAAAAATTGATTAGGTTAGACATTTTGTTAGGAAATTTCAAATGGAAAACGAACTGCTGACTCGGTCAATGTGATAAGAAACCAATCTTTTTTTAACATTATTTTAACCCACATTATTTTAAACAACTTTCTCAAGGGTATTATATATATATATATATATATATATGTGTGTGTGTGTAAAGTGCTAGTTGTTATGTTAACAAAATTTTCTCTTACATAAGAAAAATTGATTAGGAAACATTTCGGGAAATTCTATATAACTTGAAAATAAAATTGTCTTTGAAAACACCATTATATTTAGAAAAAGCAGTGAAAAGTTTTACAAATCTGTTTAAGATGCAAAATTATTATTTTAAATACGCTTTTCAATTCTATAACAGACAAACAACATTATCTGATATATATATATATATATATATATATATATATATATATATATATATATATATATATGTGTGTGTGTGTGTGTGTGTGTGTGTGTGTGTGTATGTAAGTGAGTGAGTGTGCCATTTAGCAATAATCTTTTATAGCAATAAATAAGATCCAATTAGATTCAAATTTAAAATTTCAATTTTTAAAATATGCAATTTCGAAAAAAGGATAATTTTTTCCTACATAACTTATTACTTCGTAACTGCATTAATTATACTTAAAATTTTCAAAATTAAATGAATTTATCGGTCTTCATTTACGGTTCATTTTCGCATTCTTAAGTGTAATTTGTAAGGTGGTTTAGTTACTAACTTATACTGACATTAATGCCGATTATATTCAGGGATAGAACATGTTTATATTATTATAAGGTTAAAATAAATAATTCAAAATATTTATTTTCTTTAAACAAATGTGTCTATTAGATATGTGAATGTTAGTTGTATAAAAGTAAAGTTGATTTAACAAACACTTAGATTAGTGAGAAGTAAAAGATGTTCCTATTGTAAAAACTACAAGTGCTAAAAAATTTTAAACATTCCATAATAATTCCATCGGACAACAGCTTCATTCACGTAATAATAATGAGTTTCAAAAAATATTGTGACTCAAATCTGCTTAAATTACTTGTTAAATTTTCTATATATTTAGAAGACAAGTGAAATTGAACCCTGAAAGTAATCTATGTAATGCCAATAGATATTTTCTCAAGAAACATTATATCTCAAGTATAGTTACCTTCAACATCCCAAGTATATTTTTAGCTCAAACTAAGCAATATACTTTACTGGAGAAATTTAAAATACCTTGGTGTAAAAAAAAATATTCGCCAAAAAAATAGTTCGTAAAAAATGTGTGACAAATATTGCTGCAAAGATTTCTGCGGAATAATACGAAACAGACTTTAAGCAACACAACCGGATCTACCAGTTCAAATAGTCATTTTTTGTTAAAATATTGCCAATCTAATAATAAATTAGGCTTCTCGGAATTCGAAACACCCGAAAGCGTTTCGGTATCAAGGTTGCCCAGGAAGCATTTCTAAGTTCCTTCTGAAATATTATATAAACAAAATGTACGCTTGACTGGCCGACAGCTTATTGATGGGTTTACATTGATTTCGTGAATTTACAATAATCTGTTAACTCATAAACGAATTAATTAATTGAAGTTGCATAAAAATACATTTCCAATTACAAAAGGGAAACTCCTTTGTTAAAAAACTAAAACGAATTTTATAAGACAAGAACTAATGCCAAAATAGTCAAATTATTTTACTCTAATGTGCATTTCAGTAACATGTATGCACTTGTGTGTGTGTGTGTGTGTGTGTGTGTGTGTGTGTGTGTGTGTGTGTGTGTGTGTGTGTGCACTCAATTTTGGTCAGATTTGATGTAGAAAAAAGTCGATTTTGGTAACAGGTTGAACAAATTTGTCATGGTATTGAGTAAAACCGGACTACAGTTTCAGAATAGCGAAACCTTAAAATCTGAACCTAAAATTGTATCTTTTTTAAAATTTGATTTCACTACCACAATTAGCATAAAATCTCCTTAAATTAGCATTTTATTTTTTCAAAATCCTTTAAAAATACGAGAAAAAAAAAAGAGTTCGTCTTACTGTTTTAATATAATTTTAAAGTTTATAGTGCGAGTGTATAGGCTACCAATTGATTTATTCGAAATTGTTTAACAAACAAGTTTTATCAATTACTTCGACATTTAAAAAAAATATATTGACGATCCCAAATATTAAGGATAGTTTTAATTTTCTTTGTTAACACTTTTTAAAAATCTGATTTCACTGTCGAAATCAGGTGTTTTTATCGAATTCCCATTGGAAAATTGAGTTATGGAAGATCATGGTAAGGTCCAGACTAGAGGCCTTACAGTAAGTACCCATTGTACTTTTTGAGGTGTCGTTTATATATATATATATATATATATATATATATATATATGTGTGTGTGTGTGTGTGTGTGTGTGTGTGTGTGTGTGCGCGCGCGCGCGTGAGTAACGACTTTTCTTGATCAAAAGTAGTCCATAAGTACCCAAATAAAACATAAAGGCACTGTCCCCCAAGAATAACCAATTTAGAAGTTTTAGAGGAACAAAATTTAAATCAATATAATTTTTCAAAATAGGTTATTCAGATGTTTCTTAAATTTTTCACCATAAGAGAAGATCCACAACTCAAACTATATTTGAATTCAGTTATTTTGGTGAATTCGCTCAAACTAAGTTAGCGAGACAGCTGAGTGCAGTGATTACTTTTAATAGCATATATCAGTGATATTTGTTCTAGGCTTATTTTCGAAAACAAACTTCTTTTAATTTTAATTTTATACACAGATTTGCATTGTGAGTCTACACACGTCATTTGAGCGAAATCTGATGAACCAATTTTGAGATATTACGTTTGTGAACTGTATGCGAGAAAGTTTAAGTGGTACTTTTTTGCTCCACTAATTTCATCTTTATTTTATAACTTCTTCATTTGCTCTGTCACATAATTTTACCGAAACATTTTCATTACATTTACAACTTTTTCAATTTAATTTACAAATTAATTTAATTTCTATTTAATTAAACGATTCCAATCAATTCAGATTTTTGTTTCTTCGCTCAAAAATTCCTAATTGCAACACAAATCGGATTGCACTGAATCAGCTGAAAATATAACGATGACTTTGCAGCAGAAACAGGCTAGGTAAACAAACTGGCACACAGTCGTACTTGATGCATTAGTTGATTAAACGGAGTGAGGTATGGAAAAATGGCTCCTTAGCGATAAATCTTCGCTTTCACAATGTTTTAATCGATTTATGTTTTACGCACTGAAACACAATTGAAGATTTGGGGGGGGGAGGAAAGTCCATTTTGCAAAAAAATTTCAGGCGAGCAAAAACAATATTTTTCTCTCTGCATCTTAAAAAATAATAACATACATCATGTTATCTTTAAGTTATATCAAATTTTTTATTATTATAACCTTGTTTGTATACATAAAAAACAAAATTGTGAATGAATTTTTTCTGCCTATTTAATTAGCAGTCTGCAGGAGGAAGTAGTCGTTTTCGGCTTTATTCCTCACAAATAAAAAAGGAGACGAACTTTTGGAATAAAACTAAGTCTACTTTAAGTGATGGTTTAATGATATTTTTAATTACATAATTAAGTTGTATAAAAATAAAAATTAGTCTTGTTACTAAAGTTGTAAAAGTTATTCAGTCAGTTAAGATAAAGGGAGATGGCTTTTTCTTGGACCCTGAGCGTTTTCCCCACCGCGCAATGTGACTGAAAGCAATGTTCTCCCTTAAGGCGATTTTTTTATTAAGTTACAGAGGACTGGCAGCATTTTTCCTTTTTCCGTTTAGCGAAGTCTATAGAGACGGTATTGTACTACATTATAGCGTTAAAACTTTAATTTTGGAATTTTTTGAACTGATATCGTTTTACTCCTGGCTCTGTGACTGCCTTGGACTGGCTTACCGCTCACTACATGCAAAGCAAAAATACATTAATATTCACTTTTCCGTATATGTAGTTCTACAGATTCAATAAAATTTAAAAATAAAAAAGTATTTTTTAAAACCACAATGTATTATTTTAAACAGTTAATTATTTTAAACTGTTAAATAAAAATTTCGAAAGCTAATTTCGCAGACACTGTGTATATCCACCAAATATTATGGTTTATTAGCGACTTTCCCTTGAAAATGAGTTAATAGAGTGCTCATAAGACGACCCAGACTCTAACCACGAGTACGAGTATATGAATGTCAATATTATTGTGTATGTGTGTATTTTAGCATTCTACTATACGCTATTATTAAAACCGGACAGAAAAATAAATTGGTAATAAGTTTGTCAAGCTTGTGACCCTACAACCGGTCAACATTTTTTTAAATTGGCTGCCATTTCAATTCTTCAAAACCTCCTTATCCTACACCAATTTCAAAATATAATACCACCATAGTAATCACCGTTGCCAACTAGACGGCGTTCAGGGTTCATTTTCGTATTTTCAAAGTAATTTAAAAATAAAAAACGCTACATTATTGGGATATTAACGGTCACACGACGGTGATGTAAGATTTTGAAAAGGGTGTGCGGTAAAACTTTATGAATTTACGTGGCTCAGGGTTAATAATAATTAACGCTAATATTCGTATTTTAAATTGTATATTATTGAATTCAGTTATTTTTGTGAATTCGCTCAAACTAAGTGAGCGAGACAGCTGCGTGCAGTGACTACTTTTAACAGCATACATCAGTGATAAACAAAGCGAGATGAGACGCCAGGACTAGCCAAATTCGGCTCATGACGCTGCTCCCAAACAAATTTTATGTTGTGTTCATATCATGACGTACGTTATTTTTCTTCTGTCTATTCTAAAAACAAGACAAAGGACTGCATACAGCGGTTGGTGTTACAAAAGGATGACAGAACATTCTAAACATAGAAAATTATGCGAAAGTTGTTTGTATCGTATTGTTAACAAGCTAAAAACTACTTTACGAAAAATACGTAAACTATTTGATGATATCTGAGATTGTAAAAGAAAGTTTATAATACAACTAGGTAGTTATATTACGTAAACAGTTAGAAACGGAAGTTTTTTTAACAATAATACTTTATTGCCAGTTATTAGACTAATGAGGACGAGGGATTCGCGGCAGGAAAGTGCTTATTAAAAAAATACTGACTATAGTTTACGTCAGTAAATTTAGTTTTCGAACCTGCGAACTTACAGTGCGCAGGATCGGAGAGCAACTGACTAACCGGTTAATTAACCATAACCTCAAACATGTCAAAACAGTTAGGAAAGTGAACAAACTTTTTCAGTCACGAGGAAAAGTTAGAAGACGCTATAATAAATTTAAAAGCATAATTTAAAGTAGGGCCTACTGTAGGAAGACTTGAATGTTTGACACGACACAGTAAAATCACAATTCCAGTTTGAACTATTTAATTTGCTATGTAACAATTAATTGAAGCATTCTTCAACTTCCCGAAACTACAAGCCACTGTCGAAATTAAATTCCTGCAATTTGGGACCTAACGTCCGGAAGGTAACAGACGTTACAAGTGTCCACAGTGACACTTCAAAGTAGTATTGGATACGTTACCACTTGTAACAGTGAATTCTTGTTACAGCCAGATTCTGAGAAACCAGTAAATGTTCCCAACTGGTAACAGCCTACATTCACGGCACATCGCAGACAATCAACCATTAATTCAGTTATGTTACGATATAACATGAGATATAAGATGATCGCAGAATGTATCTGTCTCGCTGACGTGATAGTAACTAATTTATACAAATAATATATTATATTACACTTTTTTTGAGAATATAATTCTATCGAAACAATCAGAAAATCAAATTTGCGTGTTAGTGTTTTAAATTTTGAAATTGAATTTAAAAGGCAAAAATAAACAATAACCACAATCACATTTACTTGCAGTCAGTGAATTTTAATTATTTAAATGATTAGGATTATGACCTAGTCTTCCCGTCAGTGGTCTATCCATTCACCTCATAAAGGCTACCGCGGTTTCGAAACTCTATCTTTTCATCTTCAGGCTATACAAAATGTTAAATCCCTCTGTCGAGGTCCGTCACAAAGTCAAACAAAACATTAAAACATACATCACAAACACTAAGCACAATTACACATCTAAAATATTCATCATGAAATTCGGCTTGACCAAGCTACACACGCGACTCGTACGTCCGGACTGCCTAATAACGACGTACGAGTCGCGTGTGTAGCTTGGCCAAGCCGAATTTCATGATGAATATTTTAGATGTGTAATTGTGCTTAGTGTTTGTGATGTATGTTTTAATGTTTTGTTTGACTTTGTGACGGACCTCGACAGAGGGATTTAACATTTTGTATGGCCTGAAGATGAAAAGATAGAGTTTCGAAACCGCGGTAGCCTTTATGAGGTGAGTGGATAGACCACTGACGGGAAGAATAGGTCATAATCCTAATCATTTAAATATGTTGTCCGGTGGGTATGTTACAATAATTAATTATTTAAACTAGCAATTTTTGCTGATCTTAACGGCTGATTACGATGGTGAGATTAGATTTTCAGAAAACTTTAAATGAAAATGTATAAATTTATTTTAAGAGTGAAATGGCCGCGATTTTAAGACTTTTGAATAGGTTTTGGCGGGTAAATATCTTGTCAAAGCTATCGAATCAAAACTGTGAACGTAAGAGTGATAAAATACACACACACACACACACAATATATATATATATATATATATATATATATATATATATATATTAGTATTTACAATATGTCTACAGGACACTAAGTAAATTGTATGGCTAAAATAATGACATGAAAACATGTACCCATTGATACATACAAATAATGAGATTACATAAATAATAATAATAAAATATTGCTACGTAATGTTATATCTGTTAGGTCAGCTGTTAATTGTCAGACAGATCGCTAGGTATTCTCCTCTATAGTCTTCGTGTTGTCGATCTCATCATTAAATTTTCTGTTAAAACATTTGGATGGGCTAAATATTCGATGTCGGTAACTATTGCTATAAGTTTCAATTTATTCTGTGATGGTCGGAATATATATATAACTTTATTTTCTTTTTTCGTTGAGCCTATTTCGCAAATGTTTGACCGTTGTTGGCATAAACTTAAATACTAACAAGTTTTGCATCGAGTGATCGAAAGAGCTGTAACAGCTGTTTGAATAATTCCGTTTCCGGTTGCTAGAACACGTAGAAAACGCAATTACGACGAATCGTGTACGGATACAGTAGATTAACTGTACCGTATCACAGATGCGACATAACCTCTACCATTTGTAAAGTAACAGAACATACACGTTCCGTAAACTGTTCTAACGCGCGTTAACTGTGACAGCGGGTTAATTGATAGCGTCAAGCGTTATGAGATGATCCCTTCACAAGTAATACGCCGCCATGTTGTTTTGTGTGTCTTCTGGATGAGTTGGCCTAATTAGATCCTGATACTGTGCCGAACTTTGGGGATTTTACGTCACGTCACGTTAACAAAGATGCGTTAAGATATTGTGGAAAGGTGCAGGAGGCAGTTCGGTAGATCTCAGATCTGTACGTAGGTTCGAAACTACGGGAATATTTTTGTGGGTTATGTCGAACCCCAATTTTCATTAGTCTATTTAGCACGATGTAAAGACGCTGAACTACAAAAAAAAGTTCTACATTTTTTATAGGTGTATAGCAAGTTTGTCACTTTGTTTCAAATAGTTGTATGACATTTTGAGATTTTTAAATCATGTCCACTGCTTTTTATAACAAAGAATAAAAGTTCCATCGAAATACATGAAGTATTTCTTAGGAAAAAGAGGGCAAAGCTGGCCTTTTAACGAAAGAAACAAATTAATTAGTCGTTTTGGTGTGTCCTCCATTTCGTTTCAAACTGGTGTATTGCAGTATGATTAGCCGAAAAAAGTTTGTTACATTTTTATTTTTTTATTTATTTTTTTTGTGTTTAACGTCCGACTATTGTGCACACTTAGGCTAATGCAGACGATGGGATGATTCATAGCTTGTGAAAATTCCAAGCCCTGGCCGGGAATCGAACCCGGGTCCTCGGGGTGAAAGCCCAGTACGCTATCAACTAGGCCACCGAGGCGGCTGTTTGTTATATTTAAACGAAAAACGTTTCATAGAAATGTGTACAGTGGTTTTTCTGTGAAAATCTGTCAAAAATGCAAAAAGCAAAATACATTTCTAAACCCAGCTCTATTGCACTTCCACGCTATTGGATGATAAATAATTCTATATCACACTGAAATTTGTCTTTTAACGTAACGGAAGAATAAATTAAACAAAAGAGTCCCCTTCAATTAGTTTCAAATATCTGCACGCAAGTCCGACATTGCTTGAAACCTTATCACAACTTCACAAAACAACTAAAACGTTTCATTGAAATGCATTTAAATATAGCTAGGTATATTTTCAACGTTCAAATCTGAATAAGTTAGCATCACATTTTCAAATTGTTTAACTCAAACTCTATCAATTTTTTAAATTTCAGTATTTTTAAAATTTAAAATTTTATTTTATATAGTTTTTAAATGTGACAACGATTGCGAAATTCGATTTTTTTTTTAAATATTTAGAACAAGAAGTTAGGATTTTTTTAAGATCTTAAATGGCAGTCATTTTTAAACTGTTGAACGAACTTCGTTATTAACAGTTAACGAAATTGTCCAAAGTATCAGCAAAATATATTATTGCGTCAATTTAAATCAAATCGGACTAAAATTGCGAAAATGTATATATATATATATGATAAATATATATATATATATATATATATATATATATATATATATATATATATATATATTCTTAGCTTATTTTTCAACGGATATTCGTTAAAAACTATCAAACAATAAGTAAAGCCTTCATTAGTGTTCATTTCTGAGAGCGGTGATTCAATAATATTACATAATTATAGGCTACAGCTTTTGAAAATAGACTTAATAATTTTAGATGTTATTTTAACGCTATTTACGATGCTCGTATTTGAAATGGCAGCCACTTTGAAACTGTTCAACTAATTCTCCTAGATAAAAATCTTCCTTGAATCAAATATTACAAAAATTGTGAAAATTAGTCTGCTAAAACACTTATCTTTAGATCGACATTTATTTTGAACTGTAAAAATGTTATATATATATATATATATATATATATATATATATATATATATGTGTGTGTGTGTGTGTGTGTGTGTGTGTGTGTGTGTGTGTAACATTTTTAATAGTTCAAAAAAATGTTGATCTAGAGTTTTGTATCAACATTATTTTCAAAGTTGTGGGTGTTACCGTGAAGGCCGCTAATTATTGAATAGAAATTAGCAATAAAAGAATTGTAGTTTCGTTAACTGAAAAAGCGAAAATAAACTACAAAGAACATGTCATGTATTCTTTCATTTCTCGTGAAATCGTCCGGAAAATTTCAATCTATTCCACGTAATGAAAATGTGAAATGACTTTTTAAATTGGATGTCAGGTTCACGGTCTCGTGTGTTAAAGTTAACTTAATTAATGTGTTAATTAGATGACGCGCCTGACTAAGCTTAATTGATAATGTGCTGTGTGACGTCATCAAAATCCCATAATAGCATATTATGCCGTGTAAGGGCAAATCCCTAAGGATTCTCGCTGCTCCTAAGGGACTTCACAAGTACGTGTTTGTGCAAAGTAATCAAGTGGGTGTGTCAGTCAATCGAAACGCGAACAGATGCATATTCTTTTATTAATTCTAAAACTGACAATTCATAACTAGATAACCCGTCACGCGCAGTTCGTGACGAATTTTAATTTTTTTTTAATCTTATGTTTTTTAAATATCATTTTACATCAAATCAACATAAAATCTGCAACATTAATTTTTAAAATAACCAAACACTTTGGAAATACAAAAATTAATCCTGACCTTTATCAGATTTTTTTATTAGTTTCATTGAATTTTAGAAATTTTAAATTCTAATTTATGCTGATTTTGACGCTAATTATGGTCGTAAATTAGGCCTATTCAAAAATTTGCAAAATAATTTTCTCCAAGTTTTATAATAGCCGCAATTTTGAAATTATTGTTTGGATTACTAAGTAACAAACTTGAACCAGATTGACACAAATTTGCATTTTAAAATATTAAAACAAATATTAGCTGTCATCAGATTCACTTCGGAAAATTCAGTGGATTTTAAAAAAATAAATTTTAAAGTTAATTATAATTGTTACATTGAATTAAAAAACAACAAAAACGTTTTGATACTTTTAAAATTGAAATTGCCGCCATTTTAAAACACTTTAACTGATTTTGCTTGAGTAACTTTATCAGGGTACAAAATTCGCTAAAGGTAGATTTAAAATAAATATCACGCACAAAATACATTAAGCACAAATTTTCACTCTTCACAGTTAAGTAATTATTTAAATGATATTTTAAGCTAATTAAATATTAAGTTAATTTATTATTTCTAAGTTACAAATTTAAACATTTAAATCTAAAATTAATTATTCAAATATCTAAAAAAATGTAAATTCCATTATAAAAATCGGTTTAACAAAAACCAATAAATATCACAATATAAATTTATTAAATATTAACTGCTTATAATTAAATATTAAATTGTTGCTTTTGTAGGCATATATGCTACAAAACAGTCACTATTGTAGTAAAAGAAATTTTTCGTCATATTGAAAAATCTTTTAAAAAACGTCTGAAATATATTGTACTTGGCCAATTTGATCACAATTTGTATATTATTTCATTCGCTCATATAATACAATTATTATTACAAAATTATATTTTATTATATGAACAAGATTACATTATTTAAGGCGGAAAACAAACCGTGAACTGGTAGCGAAGAAGCGATTTCTCGAGGAAACATTTTCGTTTCACTTTTAAATTTGTATTTGTAAAAGTCACAGACATATTGATGTTTACTTTATCTGAAGCCCTTCAAGGCGATACCTGTCAACTACAAAAACATGTTTAAACACTTGCTCAAAAGCAAGCTGCAGTGTATTGCTTTGCGTTACACTACATTACATTTACCTCAAGGTCGTTTGAACGCTTCAAATGGTTACGTTACGTGAAGCCAATCCACAAATAATTCACCTCGGTTCGTTCAAAAAGAATCATAAAGACGTTTCTTAACCAACGAGAAAATCTAAGGTAGATTAGCTCTTATTGGAAATTACCCTTTTTCCTATTGGAGGTGAATAGGTGAATTGCTCTTTCTAACAGTTTTAAAAACGATTTAAAAAGATATTGTTTTTAATGTATTTTATGTATTTCAATAATTTTCTATCGTGTATTGTGTAACGAAAGCACGCCATATTGAAATTATTACAAAGTACACGTTTTTGTTGTTTAACCGAAGTAATAAAAATAATTTAATAAGCTATTAAGCAATTAAAAATCTTTTAAAGCATTTTTGTGAAAAAAACTCTAAACTGTTACCTATCGTAACTTATTTCATACGTTTAGCTTCTCAATCCTGAGTGAACAACAGAAACTCATTCTGGAACTTAACTCGGTACCTCTTGATTTTAAAGATTAGTTTCTGAACCGTTCCTTGAACAGATTTTCATTTACTTTTCTGATTACAAAATTAAAAGCAGTTAAAATAGAAAAAATATTATTTGTTTATATTGCTCAATGAAATTTATTAAAACTAAACAAAAATATGCTAGGGCCAACCTGCAGAAGTGAAAACTCAAAAAAATTAATTAGTGTTCATTGTTGGTTCGTATTGGTCCAAGTGTATTACTGACATTATTACTGAATTGAAATTATACACAACTGATTTTAAAGAAAATGGACACATTAATATCAGTGTCCAAATCAGTGTCATTTATATTGAAATTGGTTGGGCATGTATTATACCGGTGTTTGTTAATATACATACTTACTGTTGAATTTATAAAAGGTATGCAAGATATATTTAATTATAAACAGTTAAACAATGCTGTGCTTCATGTTTCGGATACGTAAATAATTGCGTTAATTATAATGAAATATGTATTTGTGATCTTATTTTGCACATAATTTTACAAAAAGAAATATTAAATGTAGCAGATATCAGCAAAAGGTTTTGAACTCAACTCTCTTAGTTTCGTGAGTAAATATCATAGCTTTGTGTCAGAATGCGCATGGAAATAATAAGCTCACTGGTAAATTTAAATTATTTCAAGAATACTAATAATGTTTATTTGGCAAGATTGAAGTTTCTTTTACATGTTATTCGTGTTATCGGGAGTTTCTATTTCCCCTTTTACATATAAATGCCTATTCTCGACTAAATAGTCACTTAAACATTTTTTTTTTTTTGACAATTAAGACGTTTCTGGATTTTTATGTCTATGGATTTGTGGAGATTTATGTTTGTTGTGGATTTATGTTTGGATTGGAGAATTAAGGATGTTTATTTATTTGTTAGGGCGTTAACGCAGTTAGTTGTACCATTTATTGGTTCAAGCGAGGAACGTTAGATCAAACTTTTTATAAGCAATGGTTTTTCTCTTGTCTTAATATTAGGCTAATGTGACTTGGTATTCAACACAACGTACAAAGTCGACCTACAGATAAACAGGTGGCAGGTCATTCTGGGGTAATGTTTAACCTTGAACTCAGGATGGACCCATCATTGGGCCGCTGACTTGGTCAAACCTCTTTTACCCGCAACGGTTCGGTGATTTATTCGTTTTGTGAAAACTTGAAATAAATGGTTTCAGTGTTCAGCTAGGTAGTGTATAATAAATAGATAAAATGCTCTGTTTTATATATATAGCCGCCTCGGTGGCCTAGTTGATAACGTACTGCGCTTTCACCCCGAGGATCCTGGTTCGATTCCCGGCCAGGGCTTGGCATTTTCATACGCTATAAATCATCCCATCGCCTGCTGCATTAGCCCAACAATATCCGGACGTTAAATACAATATATATATATATATATATATATATATATATATATATATATATATATATATATATAAGTTAGCTTTTGTTATTTAAAAGCAAGTTACTTTTACTGACATAATATAGTTGTTTGGCAATTAAACCACATTGTTGGCCCAAAAGCCTAACTACCCACAACTACCTATAACATTAGGATATTTTTACTATACCAGAGACATTTTACACGATGAAATCATAAAGTAGCATTATCAAAACAGTTTCCTTGAAATGAGTGGGAAAAGTCATACAAGCGTAAAATTCAAACAAACAGTACTAACAAACGAGATTTTCATGTTCTAGATAGAAATGATTTTAAACTATTAAAAATAATGAGGAGAGGCTCCATGGAAAATACCAACCTCGTAACCTTGTGGTTCACTTAATGATCAGTGGTAGATACGTTCCTTACATATATATATATATATATATATATATATATATATATATATATATATATATATATATAGAGTGTGTGTTCAGAAAGTAACGAGAATTTTTTAATTTCGCGGGCTTCGAGAGTTCGAGTGTCAAACATTTTTTTTATTATATTTTTTTTTACATACCCTTGAAGATGATAAAACTTTCAGCTGTTTTCATTGTTGACTTTGTCTGTGACAGCCACTAAGGTTAGACGTGTTTTTATTTTCTCGGAGATTTTCGTTTGTTAAAAGAAATGGATCAAAGAATTTGTATCAAATTTTGCATAAAAATGGAATAAAGTGTAACAAAGTGTGCGAAATGTTACCAAAGCCATATGGTGAGTCTGCTATGAGTAAATCAAGAGTTTACGAGTGATATAAGCGTTTCTACAAGAAGGCCGTGAAGGCGTTGAAAATGCGAATGGAAGTTGCTCAGGAGTCACTAAATGAAGTCAACGACGATGCAGAATTACTGAAACGTATTATAATAGGTTTACGGATATAACGTCGAAACTAAGGCTCAATCATCCCAGTGGAGGCATTCTGGCTCGCCAAGACCGAAAAAGGCTCGACAAGTGCGGTCGAACGTGAAGGTTATGCTCACTGTGTTTTTCGATATTAATAGCATAGTGCATCATAAATTCCTGCCACCAGGTGAAACGGTCGTTAAGGAGTACTACCTACAAGTTCAACGCCGTTTGCGTGAAGAAATCCGAAAAAAACGCCCCGATCTGTGGAAAAACAATGCATGGCTTTTGCACCACGATAATGCACCAGCTCACACTTCATTGCTTGTTCGTGAATTTTTGACCAAAAACATTACTGTAACTATGCCCGAGCCTCCATATTCGCCAGACATGGCTCCGTGTGACTTTTCCCTATTTCCAAACATAAAGAGTACCTTAAAGGGCCGTCGTTTTACAGCCGTAGATGACATTAAAAGCGCATCGCTGAAAGAACTAAAGGCTATCTCAAAGATCGAGTTTGAGAAGTGTTTCGAGGATTGAAAGAAGCGCTAGTACAAGTGCATAATCTCCAATAGTTACTATTTTGAAGGCGACAACATCAACGTAGAAGAATAAATAAATATATTATTAAAAAAAAATAAAATTCTCGTTACTTTCTGAACACACCTCGTATACTTTAACCGAATAAAATCAAGTATAAAAAACGTTATCTGACAGAATAACCCACCAAATCGCCAATTCGAAAAACGTTACCAAATCAACTGTAATTATTCCTTTATCTTTAATTTTCAAAGAATTACTATTCTAATTTAATTTGTTCAGAAGAGTTCCCTTAATGAACAAACAAAGATGAATAATGAGTAAAGAGTCAACAAAAATAATAACGATCTTCCTTCTTTTTATAACAGTTTAGCTTCTATATGAAGACTCACTGCAAAGCAAAATGAGTTGATAAAATTAATTGAGAAAATTGTTAAGCTTAGGAAAGCATGCATTTGACAGTATCCAAAGTTAAAAAAACTTTTTTTCGTAATAGGCGACTCGTAAGAGAATTACGTTTTACTACAAAGTGGATTTTGAAAGTAAAAACTTATTTAGGCACGCCTGTCGCTTTTGAATGAGGAAAAATACTTTTTCGAATTCGCGTCACGCTCTTTCGCGTCATTTATCGCTCTCTTGTATAATGCATCTTACCAGCTTATAGAGGGACAATGTATATTATTATATATACAAATAACAAATATTGTGTAAATAGTACAAAACTGCCATAGCGTTTTACTTCAGGAAACTTGTTACATGCTTTATACAAGATTGTTCCTTAATATCATGTCTACAATTAAGTTAAATAATACATTAAAAATTACTACAGCGCAGCAAATAAGGCTCAAAATCGTTTCCATTTAGTTGCATAAATACACACATCCTATACTTGCATACACTGTACAAAGTCTTTTTTTTAATTATGTCTAAAATTCGGTTCAATAATACATTCAAATCAACACCATCATACTAATATATATATTAGTATTACCATAATGGATGCTCCAAAAGTCCATTTATAATGAAAATCCTGCTAAAGAAAAAATCAGCACTGGAAAAATCAGACAAAAATATCAATATGTATTGATTTTACACTTAAAATATTCTGAATAAAGGCTTTAATGTCTACTTTATATATGAACCGCTCTTGGAATGTCAGAATTGAACGTTTGTTTTTAGCATTTCTATATCATGATATATATACATATATATAAAGCTAGGCACAAAGATTTACGATGTCATTTTAAAAGTTTTAGTTTAGACACTTGAGAACAAGAGTTATCCATTATGTGTGTATCCATATATATATATATATATATATATATATATATATATATATATATATATATATATATATATAACCATTTAATATGTTTAAACCCGAAATAAATAGCATTTTTAATTTTCTAAATACGTTTAAATTAGTAAATTTAATTTAACGGTTGGTGTTTATTTTCGCATTTTCAATATTTTTTGAAAGTTTACAAAACATTAATATATGTAACCTTTAATGCTGTTTATAATGGTGTGAAAAGAGTTTAAAAAAGGGTGTATGATAAAAAATTACCTTTGAAAATTCGCTTCCGTCACGCCAGCGAGACAATTGTGTAACATGAATATTTTTTTATTTTTCATTAGTAGGGTATTGTTTTTTTTAGGAATTATCGCAACACACATTTTGTGTTGGTGTTTTAAATTTGATACATTTAAAAATAAATTGAAAATTGAAATGCAAAAACGTTGTGTTGCGTTTGTATTAAACTACTTAACGAAAAATCTTTATGCTATAAATAGTGTACTTCTGTGAAGTAGAGTATTAATGTATTGGTTGCAGTAGGTAAGGTGCTCACTACGTCATACGTCTTGGGTCTGTTGGGGGTAAAACAAAACCCAAAAAGAGTGGAATTAGTTGTGCCTTGTCATGTAGCGCCTTCCCACGGTTACAACTTACAAAACCGGTTTTGGAATAATATTCTTAAATTTAAAAAGTAGACGATATTTTGCCAACTTGACGTGAGTTGCAAACGGAACCAAACACGCACACACGCATACAGGGTGTCCCAAAACCCACATCCATTTGAATTTATTAGAATTATCAATGTCAAAGAAGAAGAGTATATTGGTTTTATTAGGCAGAACTCTAAAATCATTAAGAATGCCTAAAAATGAATTTCTTTGTATATTTAGTCAGTATACATTTCCACACAACTTTCCAGTTTGCCTGCCTGTCTGTCATGAATTTTGTAAGTAAGATAGGAGTCACCCTATTGTTTGTTTAGAGCTCAAATATATTGTCTAGAGGAAAACTACAGGAAGAAAGAATATTTTGCGGTGAATCGGAATATGCTAATGGAATTGATGAACTAGTGTTTCTGAGCCCTGAAAGAGAGAAAAAACGTATATAATTTTGAATTATTGACTTCAATCTAAATAGGACATTTAGAGTATCAGACATATCGAAACTTTTATACTGAATCGGATGTCACTTGAATTTAAGGATTGTAAGGGGCTAAACCCCCCCCCCTTACAATTAATAATTATGGACTTTTATTAATCTAAATAGGTACTGTGGGATATCACACAAATAGCAAATACCTTCTGAATCCGAATGCCATTAAAATTATACGTTTTTAGTTTTGAGGTTTTTTGGGCGAATAGTACTCATATAAAAAGTACAATATTAAATGTAAACAAATTTGAAATATTTTCATTATGTTTCTTTTAATCTCAGACATACTTTTCCCGCATTTTTAGACAGTTTTATTTAGTTATAATTCTGTCAACAGATTTAATAAAATTCATAAGTAATTTTAACAAATTAAAGCCCATAGATTTTCCTCGATTTGTTCAGTTTTTACGGGATTCTTGAGGACTACATCAAAGATTAAAAAAATGTTGGAGCTGTTTATTAACACCCTTATCAATGAACGCTTGAACGTTTGTGTACCTCCTGTTGCACCATTAAAATATATGGTCTTTAACTTCTGAGCTAAAACATCTTAAGCTATATAAAATTTGAAAATAATGTATGAATATTAATTATAAATAATTTTACTGACTTGCAATTACAATAACAATTTATGGTTTTTGTTTGAAGTTAATTACGTATTATGTAGTTCTAAGTGTTGTAAGAAAAACTACTTAAAATGTAGTGTTTACTCTTTTACATACTGTTGTGTGTCTGTGTCTTTTTCTGAGTGCATTCTGATTTTATGAACATTTTTGCATATTTCATTTCAAAATAACCGCTGCATTTCGTTTTATTATTTTAAGAGTTTTAAATATTATATATATATATATATATATATATATATATATATATATATATATATATATATACATACATACATATTCTTGAACGGGTGGCGAGAAAGCTGCGCAAAGGGTTCGGCTACTGAGAATGAAGAGGGCTCTTGGTATAACGCGTGATATCTACAATAAGAGATGTATGTCGACGCACACAAAAATCAGACACTACAACACAGTCATAAAACCGGAGGTATTATGTGCAAGCGAGACGCTAGCACTCCACACAAAAGGAAGGAAGAGTACCCTCCACACATGGAGGGTATTTTGAAGGAAGAACGCAAAATCTTGAGGAAGATCCTTGCCCGAGATTAACAGAAGATGGATACAGGTTGCACTCCCGGAAGACCACAGAGAAGATATCGAACCTGCCAGCAGATATCAGAAGAAGGAGGCTTCGGTTCTATGGACACATCAGTAGACTCCCAACAACGAGACTTGCCAACAGAATCCTTAAGTATATACAAGGTGTCAAATCAACAACGTCGTGGATCGCACAAGTCAGAATAGACCTTCATGACGTAGAAATAGACTCAACAGACGTTGAAGACAGGAACGCATACAGGAGCAAGATGCTCGGTTGGAAGGTCTCAGAGAATGAAATCCCAAAGAGAGCAGGGGTAAAATGGACGGAGGAGCGGAAGAGAAATGTAGATTCATGGGGACAGGATGAGGGAGGTGTGGAGGATTAGAAGGAGCAAGACATGAGTCGGACTGCTTTGCGTGATCCAACAGGGTCTATACGCAGATAATAATAATAATAATAATAATGATAATATATATATATATATATATATATATATATATATATATATATATCGCTTGATTTTTAGAATCTATAAGAGGGAATACAAGAATGATTTTACTGATCCTATTTTTATTTTAAAAACTCTTATTTTGTAAGTTCTACAAAATATTTTTTGCTTATTTTCTTTCTTTATAAGTACAACATTTATATCCACCTGAACGTGAATATATATATATATATATATATATATATATATATATATATATATATATATATATAAGTCAAATATGTACTGAATTACTTAAAATGTTATTAAAGTTTTAAGTATAAATTACAAATTTATATATAAATATTTATATGTAAATTTATGTTATTTGTGTTTGTTTAGGCCTATATATTTATATTAATTTATAAACAAATGTTTATTTATATGTGTTACCATTCTTGATTTTGCTAAACAAAATGTATCGGACATTGATTTCAATACAGTATGATAAATCGCAAAATGTGAAAATCGATTTTTGTACCACGTTTGAGTCAAATCTAAAACTGAAAACTGAATTTGCGAACGTGTACGTGCTAACAACCCCCCTGCATACACGCACACAAATACATATACTCCAACCCCCTCACACTCACCCGCTCATACACACACACACACACACACACACACACACACACACACACACACAAACAAACACATACAAAAACAAACACACACACACACACACACACACACACACACACACACACACACACACACACACACACACACACACACACACACACACACACACACACACACATACATACATATATACACCCGCTCATACACACACGAACTACGCGCTCACGCACACACACAAACACACACACACACACACACACACACACACACACACACACACACACACACACACACACACACACACACACACACACACACACACACACACACACACACAACACACACACACACACACACACACACACACACACACACACACACACACACACACAAACACACACACACACACACACACACACACACACACACACACACACACACACACACACACACACACACACACACACACACACACACACACACACACACACACACACACACACACACACACACACACACACACACACACACACACACACACATACATATATACATCCGCTTATACACACACGAACTACGCGCTCACGCACACACACAAATATACGAATTAATACGACCTTTTTTAAAATTTTATCTATAAGTCAGAATTAACGTCCCGTAAATGAGTTTTACTATGATGGTCGCTTTAATAGTTAATATTTCAATGAAATTTCGCTAATAATGTATGTTATTACGATTAATGTTAATGGATGAAAAAAATATGAAATAAAAACATGTTTATGTTACATTTCCTTTTGGAAATCCGCTTTTATCACGTCAGCCAGCTTTCCAAGTTTATTTTCAAACAGTTGCAATGCTAAAATTACCTCTGACGTGGCAACGGCTTGAGACGTCTATGCGTGTTGGATCGCGTTTGCAGGGCGGTAAATTAAAACAGTTCCCCAATAAAGAAGTTGTAAAACACAAGGGAACTTGTTTCAGACTGCATCGAGACTATTTATGGACGTTCTATTGTGCGTTTGCGTCCTAAGTGTAGCAAAACGGCAGGTTCAAACCCAACGGGTCATGGACAGAGGCAAGGTTACCGTCCTGGGAGGTGAACTGAAGTGAACATACGAGGGTAAATTCTTAATTTATATTTGTTTAATTTAATTAGAAATAGTTTAAAAATGAACTCTTGGAACGGTCATCATTGGACCCAGACTCGAATCTTTAAAATGAGCTTTGATCCTGGCCTGTGATCACTTTTTAAGGGGTTAAAATTTATGTTTGTGTGTGTGTGTGTGTGTGTGTGTGTGATTACGTTCACAATTTTGTTTATGATTTAAACTTAGGACAAAAATAGATTTTCCTAAGAAGTACTCCATAGTTCATTGCCCAAATATATCCATTCAACAGTTTCATAATGTAGGTAATTTAAAATCATTAAAAAATCATGACTTTTTTTTATTAAGAAATTTGATTCCATTATCGCGATCAACATGAATTAGATTTTGAATTTTCAAAACCGGTTGAAAAATAAGAACCGGTTGAGGGTGGTCGGATTTCACTTTATTATTTTAAATGTAATTTGATTGTTTCAAACGCTAATATATGCAGATTTTAATGCTGATTACGATGACGGAATCTAAATTTCAAAGAAAAGGGCAACATAAAAAAATGTTCGCTTTCATTTCGTCGGCGAGACAGCTGTGTTCCGCGAAAATTTGAAATTCATTGTAACATAAATTATGTTGCTATTGAAAACTATAAACAATAACAACAGATATAATATATTAATTTAACTGTTAAATATATCACAGCATAATGATTGTGATAACTGAGCTGTATATGCAGTATAATGGTGTTTACAGTAATTTAAATATTTATATATATATATATATATTTCACAAACTATAAAAGTTTGGGCTGTGTATCTTTGTAGAATATATATTTCCGTAACTTGATTTTTGAAAGGAATATTTTGAGTGATTGGTAAATCGTAGTACGGTGGTTGAAGGTTTATTTTAAAGGTCTTCATCTCGAGTTTGAATGAAAACTATATTTGTTTTAAATTAAACCCTTATGAAGAGTTATATAAGACGATATTTCCATAATATATGAGTGGTAACGGTCAGCGTTGTTCAATAACAGTTGTTTTTTTCTTTCACATAACAGATTTTTTTCTTTCGTTTATAGTATTGCATTTATTAATTTACATATGTTAAAGTTACAGTTAAAGTTAACAAAATTGTTATGTCTATATTTACGGTTTTAGGCCTACCAAAATTATATATAAGCGCTTATATGGTGTAGTACAAAGTATAGTATAATTGCGTTCATTATAATGTAAATATTTATTATTAAACTTATTTATACACATAATACTAAGGAACAATCTTGTATAAAATATGTGCATGATACATTCACGTTTAAACACTCTAATAATTTGATGATAGACGGACTGGGTAGTTAATTTTTATTTTAATATTTATTGTTGTACTTATGTATACACATTATATTAAAAACAATCTTTTACAAATTTTGTGCAAAATGTATTTGCGAGTATAGCACGTGCATGTAAGTGTGCATGTACGCAACTAACATTAAACACTCTAAATATTTTCTAGATAGCCTAAGTTGTAAAATATCAGTGTGTTAATTTTAATGCTTATCAAACCGAATTTTAAACGTAATATTAAAGAACAATCTTCTATAAAGTGTGCAAAAGATTTTGTAAAACAAAATGCCGTAACTGTTCTGCCCTAGATATTCAGGGCATGAATGGGTTAATTTTAATATTTATTACTGGAATTATTTGTACATAATCATAATATACATTAACAATGTATACAAAATAAGCTAGTAAGTGTGCAAGATACAACAGAAAATTGTATCAAGCAAAACAGCGTGTTGCAAAATCGAAAACGTATTTTTCCACACACAAAAGTGACAAGGCGCGCCTAAAAAAGGTTTTACTCCAAAAACAAAAAACACTTTATTGTAAAAATTAATTCTCTCCCAAGCCGTCTACAAAAAAAAAGTTGATTTAACTTTTGCTCCCT
>CM040190.1:22518071-22555571 GCA_022606455.1 Callitettix versicolor
TTTATTTAATAATAGTCCTGGAAGAGACATAAATATTCCTTAAAAAAAAGGTGAACAATTTTTCATAATGAGTAAATCGTTCTCGTATAGTATTCATTAAGATAGAAATATTATAGAAATTATAAAGGAATGTTAGAAACAAGTCCACGTAGACGATGGTTCAAACCTCGATGTTAGTATTGAGGTTTGAATCATCGTCCATTTGGACTATTTTCTAATCGAAGTTTGAACCATTTTCTAAAAGTGTATTAACATTGAGATTTGGACCATCGTCTTTTTGAAATATTTTCTATCTAAGTTTAGACCATTTTGTAAAAGTGTATTAATATCGTGGTTTAGACTATCGTCTATGTAGACTATTTTCTGGCATCCTTGTTTTGTATAAATAGATATTTTGAAAGAATATATATCATATAGCTGTAAACTGTAGTATACTGAACGTTTTACTGTTGAAATTCTTTTTATATTCTTCTTCTTTTCTGCTAGGATTATTGTCACTACGTTCAGTATAATGATCTGCCTTCCCTCTATTTTCGTTGACGCGTTTCGGAGAACCTCCATCTTCAAAAACTATATCTATACTCTATAGATATATAGAGTATATATCTATAGATATAAAAGAGTAGGCCTATACATATAGTTTTTGAAGATGGAGGTTCTCAGAAACGTGTCAACGAAAGTAGAATTGACGAAGCTAGGGAAGGCAGATCATTATCCTGAACATAGTTTTACTGTTGCAATTGAAATTTTATTTCAAAAAAAACTTATTAATATTTCGATTTCATTATCCTGAACACCGTTAAAATCTGTATTTATTACAATTCAAAAATTTTAAAATTTTGTGGGAAATTAGAATAAAAACTTAGATTTCAGTTTAATTCATTTCATTTCAATGAAATAATTTTTGCGGATTTTAACACTGATAAGTTTATAGAAAATATACGCTAAAGAATTCACGATTTTTTTAAAATGATCGCTGTTTCGAAAATGTAGAAATTTATTTTACTGAGAAACAAACATGTTCAAGCTGGTACAAAAAAAAAGAATATTTTGTCATTTTGGAATCAAAATCAGACTAAAATTGCAAACGAGAGAGAAATTGCGTGCGCACGCGCCCGTGCAGTGCGAGCAGACATCTGAATAAATACCTTTTTTTTTATTTTATGGATCCTGAAAACGTCAAAAAAAATTATCGTTAAAATATCACAAGATCACGTCAAAAGATCACACTTTCTTTAAGCTTATTTAGCTGGACATAAAAATCAGTTTATTTTCACGTTAATTTATAGATATTCTATTAGAACTACTAAAGCTTGTAAAAGTGTTCATTATCCTATTTAGTTGAAAATACAATTGTTAAAATTATTTCTTGGCAACTGACTCAATTTAAAAAGCCTTTTCCGGTCATTTAATTGCTGTTTCATCATATTTTATTATTTTAATATTTTATTTATTTTATTATTTTATCATTTTTTTATTCTTTTATCATTATTCTTCATAAAATGAACACGTTTAAAATTCTGTGCTGTTTTATTTCCATAAAATCCCGTTCCATTGAGTTCAATTCGTTTCCTAATTATTTCATAAAGTTTTCCGTCAACATTCACTTGATTCGTATATTTAACAGATATTCTCACTTGATCGAGCGTGTCGAGGTCTTTGGCTGTTTGGCATTTGGTTTTTATATCTTTTAGGCAGTTTTGGCTTAACGTATTGACCGATTGTTTTGAAATTTGGTACAGTTACCTATAAAGTCCGAACGACCTACGTGTAGGTGTTTTTCCTATTCACTTCCGTTTCAAGATAAGAGTGTACGCAGTTTTAAACAAACGCAATAACCAATTGTTTTGAAATTTCGTACTAAGGTATCTTGTACAAAGTCCAAATGTTGTATGTGTAAAATATTTACTATTTACTTCCGTTTTAACGATACAAAATGTACGCAATTTTAATCAAACGCATTTACCAATTGTTTTGAAATTCTGTACGTAAATACCTTGTACAAAGCCCGAAAGACATGTTTTTATTTGTAAGCTTTTTCCCATTTCGACGTTTGACTCAACGTTGAGAGTGTAGTACTGGTTATTTCCTGTAATACTGGCTGAACGGCAAAACCTATCATAATTTTTAACGCTTTGTAAAGAAAGAGCATAAAATTTCCAATAAAGTTGCAGTAATATTTTTGTTTCATAAATATTACCTTGACCGGTTAAATTGGCGGAAAATATTACGAGCGCTGTCGTGGAGCGCTCTGTATTTTAATTAAGACTTTACTGCCAGTTTTACTGTTCTTTCAACTACTGGTTTATTGTTTCATAACTGACGCCAGTGTTCTGCTCCTAGTGCCGGCCATAGTTAATGCGGGGCCATGTGAATACCTTTACAGCGGTAACCTCTGCATTATTGATGAAACCAATCTAGAACCACTCTAACTTGCTTGAAGATACCTTGTTTTTTTTTTAAATAAATAAAATTCAGCAATATGCAAATACAATACTGTGTTGTACTATAACAAATAATATGGCCCTGACATTTTTTTTCATTTAAAACGTTCAAAAATTGTGAGACATTAGCTTTTGTAAATGAGTAATTTACATAAATTAGTAAAACAATCATCAGTAAGGCTACTGAGATGGAATATACTCAAAATTTAATAAACAGCAATAAACAGGTAGTCTAGACGTGGTAGTGAGGATTCAAGTTGCTATTTGTATAAGATACGCTTTATTTAACACTATTCAATACAGAGTCCATAGTTAAATGTTTAAAACTTAACAACCCCGCAGGGGGTGCAGAATAGCTGCACCTATTGAGAGGATTTAGACGTTCCTCGAGGTACCCGAGTCTAACACACTACACTTACGACTTTAACACTTTACACTCACACTTACATTTCGGCGATAATAGCCTTAATATGCTTTTCCCCTTAAAATAACAAGAAAAAACTAACAAACTGTACACTTATATTAATTCTATTTTCTAAGTGTTTTGCTAATACTGCACAGTCGTCAATCCCTACATCCAGTGCGTTCAGGTCGCTACAAACCAAGGCTTCGCCAGCGAACTTTAGAAAAGTATGTTTAAACTCACACAAGGATATATATATATATTTATATATATATATATATATATATATATATATATATATATATATATATATATATATATTGCAGTAAACGCAAATGCTAGATAAATAACTAGGAAGGAAGTTGTAAGAGGAGAAAAAAAGGTTTATAGGGCCTGTGACAAATTTATAGAGGAGTGGTAATGGTAGTACATCAGCAGAGGTGACTCCTGACCTCCTGTCGGTCACATTTCTTGTCAACCCCCCCCAATCCATCGCAGTCCACTCAACTGACTCAACTCCAATATTGTTTTCTTACTTCTGTAGTTCATTTATTTATTTTGTACAGTAAACTGTAAGACAAAATTTTCAATTGAACCTTTTATATTTTTTATTTTTTTTTTATTTATTTGTTTGACCGAGCGAAGAGAGGTCTTGTTTCAACTCTACTGTTTGGCATTTGGTTTGTCAATATGTTTGTTACGCAGTTTTGGCCAAAACGAATTGACCGATTGTTTTGAAATTTAGTACGGAGGTACCTTGTATAAATCCCGAATGACTATGTGTAATATTTTTTTCCTAATACCTTCATTTCAAGATGGTGGCCTTTGATTTACAGTAACGCGTGTGGACAGTTTTAGCCAAACGCGTTGACCGATTATTTTAAATTTGGTACCAAGGTATCTTGTATTAAGCCCAAATGACGTACATATTTTATTTTTTTCGTTTTAATATGGCATCCTCTGATTTAACGATGATGAGTGTAAAACAATTTTATTCAAAAACATTGGCCAATTGCTTTGAATATAGTACTATGGTACCATTTAATTTCGTATCGAGATTGCGGGTTCTGATTCAACGTAGTTATTGGATATTTCTAGTAGTACTGGCTGAACGGCAATACTTATCATCATTTTGACTGCTTCATGGCTAAAAAGTAAAGAATTCCAATTATGTTGGTCCTGTAATGTTTTTCGTAAATATTACGGTCGGCGGAATAGTTACGAGAGCTGTCGACAAACTCTCCGTATATTAATGACGAATATACTGCGAGGTCGACGGCTCTTTGAATTACTAGTAACGTTTGTTTGTTCTAGTGCCCAGTGTAGCCTCTTGCTAAGGCCCTCATATGCCCTCATAAATATACAAAAGGATAGTAATGGTAGTACTGATTCGTAAATATTTTATGTTTTATGCTACACAGGTGAAACGTTAAAGGATGGTGCAAGGAGATTGTAAAAGGATACTTTAAAGAGAAAGACGAAGACGGCGTTTCCATTATGGACGTGAGTATCTTCAGAAATCTTCAAATTCAATTATGCTATTTAAAAGATTTGCTTGAACAGCATGCCTCATAAAAAACGAAGAGAATTTTAGGACATGTTTTGTAAAAAAAATAAGAATAACTGTTCCTATAAATATATGCTTTTGTGCTTAGCTTTCTGTTTAGCCTCCACAGTGTGTTTTAATAAAACAGGTGAACATAAAATATGTTTTATATTCTGAACGGCAAACGGAATGGTGATAAATTTTTGGCACACTATTTATTGTTCTAGTATTACAATTTTTAAATAAAACGAACAATTAATTTTCTTTACATATTTCTAAACTAATAATTAAAATATTTGACATCAATAATCTGGGAAAGGCAACATACATTTGTATTTATTTACTTATATTACTTCTAGAGAAAACATAATTTTGTAACAAAATTAGTAATATATTTTTGTAACAGCTCGTAGTTTGGTTTACGAAGTTTTACTGAATTCAAACTAGAAACATATTACGCCTTCAAACAAATTACACGCAACCAATGTTACAAATCAGTCGTGTGAAATGTCTCCAACATATTGCAGGAGTATTTTTAATGTAGATTTACAAATACAAATAAGTCTTTTGGTTGATATTAATCTTCAGATTATCAACGTCAGAATATTTATATAACATATATATTTATTAAAAATAATCAATGCCTGTATTAATATAAGCGAAGAACAAATTCAAGATTGACTTACTAATTGTGTATACTACTAATTCTTCAACAACAGGGCACATTGCTAGAGACTAAACAATAAACCGATTTTAATGAAAATTAGTATATGAATGATATTTGTCCATACATTGGAACCAAATTTTAATTACAAAAATGGTTTTTTATTTCTTTTTAAAACAATAATTGAATTTTATCAAAATCGACTCTAACAATTCTGAACAAAATTGCTGAAATATGGTATATATATATATTAACGAAATAAAACGTATATATGACAAAAACTAACCTCACAATACCCTCAAATAATATGGATCGGATGGTATCGAAAACACGAATTTATATTTTTTTATCTTAAATGTATTTGAAAATATAATTTTACCATCGTAATGTACTTTGAAAACTACATAAATTGTCATTTGACTTTTCAAAATCTGTTCAAGTTAAGAAATGTAATTTGAAGGAGTGGGGTCCATAATTGTATTTTAATGCGATTTGAATTATTAAAATGGGTTTTTATGTGCATAACTAATGCAGTTCGTAATGATGAAATCGGTTTCAAAACAATTAAAAGATTAAAAACAAAATACATTTGGAAATGCGCTTCCATGACGTCAGCGAGGCAGCTGCGTGATGCAATAACTTTTATAAAAATAGAGTGCACCGCTACATAATCTGCACAAGTACACGTTGCTCTAACACAAAGCGTAACAATGGAAAATTTTTAATTAAAAATTTGTCTTCTTTGTTGATACGTCTTTAATGAAACTGTTCAGTGAGGAAGCTATTTTGCCCAGGGACTTTACCGTTCTCTATCACGTTCTTAAAAATACATTTTTGTAATCACAATATTTCCGCTCTGACACAAATCTCAGCGGATTTTTTTCTAGGAAAGAGGTAATCTGTTTAAAAAATAATGTATTTTTTACAACAAAATGTGTTTTCCATAACTTGTAGCCTGTTAGGTAACCTGATTGTATTTAATAGTTAAGTTGGACTGGTTGAAGCGAGAAAACAAAGTAAAAGAAGATAACAACACTCGTACACCATAAGAATACATTATTGCGTCACACACATAAAACACGAAAACTGCGTACAGTGAATATTCACTGCGGTTGTGTGACACAAATTATCAAATTATAAAGTTCATTTAAGGTTAGGTTTAAGTTCTGGAGATTAATTGGTTTTGTTACCCTTGGCACTGCAATCAATGAACCTATTGTACATCTACGCTACTATTGTAGTTCAGTAGTCTCGTACCCTCATTGATTTTTAACAAGCCACTGACTAGCTCATTCTGTTGGAAATAATCAGGAAACCAGACGAACTTATCCTTATGTTGGTAAGAGCTTCACAATCGTAGATTTCCCTCCTGAATGTACCTAACCTGTTCATGTGTACCCGTAAGCCACCATGCCCTGTTATGAGTCCCATGGTTCAGGAAAACCTGAATTATTTTTGGCCCAGTACCCCTACTGTTTCAACAAGTCCTCCTAGGTGGATTTTTTTAAATAACGTTTACAATTGGAATGCCCTCTGAGATTGCTCTATCATCCATGGTGTTGTTTATTTCCCACCTAATAACTGACCCAGCCGGATACAGAGAAACTTATATTGCTGGTCCAATGAACTCACAGTCCAGCCTCCTAATAATTACACGCAACCCCATGTATCCGGAACCTAGTGTAACCTGTTTTCCAGGGACAGATCATTAAGCTTCTTAAAAGTCCGCCTCAAATTCTCCCAACCACAGTCATTAATGACTATTTATTACCTCTGTTGGATTACTGTGGCATAATGTCCCAGGATAACAACGCGTTTCACCCCCATTACAACTCCCCATTCCAACCATACACCCTGTTTCTCTCCTTTGTTTTGGAGCCATTTGAGTAACATATAAAATCACTATGTTCAGTACAATAATCTGCCTTCCCTAGCTTCGTCAATTCTTCTTTCGTTGACTCTTTCGGAGAACCTCCGTTTTCATAAACTATTTCTATGCAGTATAAAAATAGTTTTTGAAGATGGAGGTTCTCCGAAACCTCCATCCTAGCAATCACAAGCAGTTTATATCCTTGCAATAATAATCCTAGCAGAAAAGAAGAATAATATAAAAAGAATTTCGACATATAAAGTATCCAGAATTTCCCCCATGCAATTCTCTTCCTCAATAGTCATCTTGATCTTAAAGAGTTTACATAACGAATGGTAACCAACTCATCGTCACGATTGGGTCTCTGATATTTCAAATTTAATTTATATTTAAGAAGTATACTCTTAGTAACTTCTCTCCTTTCTTTTGTGCAAACAGACAAACTGCAACCCAAGTAAGAAACATATTTACTTTTCAATAGTTAACTTACTGTATACTTTTGGACCAATGAATAAAAGTTATACTTGAAATAACGTTTTCCCCCATTTGGCAGTTTAACTTTCAACCGTTATGTAATAATTTTATTCTTGACCGTTTTTCCTTTCTTTAATACCCATTGTTTCTGTCTGCGTGTATTTGCCCACTGGCACGCTCAAGTTAGCAAGTTTTATTTCATTCAAATAGGCACAAAAACAATTTTGTTAATTACCCTAACCAAGTTCTTTAAATAATAAAATTCGTTTACCAGTTTTAAAATGACGGACTTTTTTAATTTTTTAAAATTCGCAACTTTTTTGGTCCAACATTGTTTTTAAAATTCTGATTTCACTTACTGCGTAAATTTTTAAAACCGGTTGAAATTACAAAAAATGTTTTGTTATAACGGCCGTAGTTTTTTTTTGTTGTTGTTGTACTTTCGGGTTTTCAATAAAATTTAAAAGTTTCAGTCGCTAATATAAGAGGATTTTAATGCTATTTTTGATAGTGAAATCGAAATTTCAACAAAAGTTAGATAAAAATATTATTTTTTGGAAATTCGCTACAATAACTTTTAATGAAAAGTATCATACAAAAAAATTGTTCCTGTGTATCTATTTAATAAAAAAAAAGAAAAAATAGATTTTTACAAAGTCACTTAGAAGTCAGTTTTTGTGATTGCTAAGAACTTTTTCAATATTATATGAAAGAAAAAAATTATATATATATATATATATATTATTTAGTGTGCACAATAGTCGGACGATAAACACCAAAAAAAAAAAAAAAAAATTGTGTATAGGTGGTCTCGTTATGATACACTTGTACCTTATTTCGTTTTTCCGTATTACTTGCTAGATAAGTAATCTTCCCTAAAGACATTTTCTATTAATATATGAAACCGCATTGCAGGGAGGGTTGTGTATAGTGGGTGTGACATAATTCAATAGAAATAATTGTTTAATAGCTCCATTCAATAAATTCGGGTATTGTGTTAGTAGTATTAGAGGAAAGGCGGTACTTTGATTTGTGGAAGAGCACTTACTGCGAAGTTTGGCCAAGTTATGAACAATGAGAAACGCCCGCTGATATTTAAGTTTTAACAGAATATTAGATTTATAACTCATAAAATGGAACAAGAATATATTACCGATTAAAATGTTATATATAAATAAAATTAATGTTTTAATAATGTGTTGAAATCATGGTTTAAATGGTAGAAATATTTGTACGAACTATACAAATTATGTAAATCATATGACAGCTAGACCTAAATAAGCCTTGTAGAGTATTCTGTGTGTGCATATGCATAAAAACTTAAAATAAATTCTTGTATTATTGTTGTAATTCGGAACCATACTTTTTTGTTTGCATGTTAGGAGTTTTTGTTTGTTGTGAATTATTTCATTGAATTTAACATGTAGTTATAGTTCACTCATATCTTAACAACAATTCTTATTAATAACGTAAAATTACTAAAATATTTGCAGAAATTACTTTAAATGAAATTAAGTTATACAACGAACTTCATTAAATTGAAATAAGGCATATAACTATTTACTTTATTCTACAATAATACTTTTTTTAACATCTTCAGTTTATTCCAGTAGATTAATGAGGATCAGAACGGTAAGGGAAAAACATCAGGAGTAACTGCGGCTCGAACTAACAACCTTCAGTTGCGCAGTTCTGAGACGCGTAGCTCTACCATCGAGCCCCCCTAAAATATATTAGTAATTCTTGAACAAATATAAATTTTTGTTCCCAATTCTCAAAATCAGTAATTATAATCATAATCTTTAATTCTTTATTAAAGTTTTTATTCAGATTAAAGAAATAATCAGATCTTTAATTATGACCATACATCTTTTTGAAGACTCATTACTTACAAAATTTGGACAAAATAAACCATGAATATTCACGGAATTCTTGGTTCTTAATTTGAATTATCTGCAGATAATATATCAAAATATGTTTTATGTTAAATGCTTAAATAATTAAATTAAATACTTTAAATCTTGTGCAGTTATTTGCTCAATTCGGTCACACCAATACGATTAAATTCTCTAAACGGTATCAACTCTTGTAAGTACGTAAAAAAACAAACAGTTTCGCAATAACATTAGAAAGTTATTGTCTCCCTTATGAAAAGAAATTTAGAAACAATTTTGTAAGAACAATTCTGATCTGGTATTTTCTTGAAATTGACAACAGATTGCGAAGATCCTGAAAATATAATGCAATAAAGTGAACAAGAAGACTAAACTGAGTGGAAGAAAAAGGATTAGGGTCAAGGGGCGACCAGGTGGGATGGTTTACTGGGGCGGAAATAACGCGTAGCTTATGGTACTGAAACTTGTGGGAACTTTATAGCACAACATTTGAAATACTTCAGTTGTATATTTTAAAATGCATGACACGAGCCAATCTGTTTGCTTTTAAAAGTGATTGAATTTGTTTTTTTTTAATTTTAAGGGATATCTTTTCAAAGATTAACTACAAGCACGTGTTTTAGATCAACAAATGAGACATATTCACCTAGCAAATACCAACGCCTTGTGTCATTAATGCTTTTAGTGTCACACTTTATTAAAATAAAATTGAGGTAATTCAAATATTTCTTTTAATCGTACACCTATTTTTAAATCTGATAAAAAAACCTATCAGATTATTTAATCTGCATATAGTAGCAGTTTAAATATAAAAATTTTCTTATAAAAATTAACCCTCACCTCTAAAAGGTTCATTTTAAAATTTTCAATATTAAATTATGCTGATTTTAACAATGATTGCAATTAAAAAAATACAATTTTAAAAATGATTTTTAAAAAATTGTTTTGAAACGGATCTAACTGAATAATTACTTGTACAATCTATTACCAAAATTCTAATGCTAAACACACACACAATATATATATATATATATATATATATATATATATATATATATATACGACAAATTAAAAATCGATTAAAGGTTATCATTAACTCTCATTTCAAGATGTCAGTTTGTTGAAGTTCAGTTGTTTTTTTTTTTGACATAAAACAAACTTCATAGAATATATTTTTAGAAAGTTTAAATAAATAAAGTAATAATTAACACAAATCGTATTTTTTTAAAAAAACAATTATTTATTAATACAATATAATTTTATTAATTAAGTACTAAATTTAACAACATTGTCCACTTTGATTATAAATCATAAATAATCAAGCAAATCAACAAACAGAAACTGGTAATACATTCACCAGCTAACATTAAATATTAAACATTAATATTCGAAATGTTCACACTAACAAGTAAATGAGGCTATATTACTTACCGAAACTGGATAACCGCTAAGAACGTTTCAACGAACTAGTAGACATATTTCTTTAAGTGACCTATCAACAATTCTTTGTTCACTAAACAAACGAAACCAGGAACCACAACACTAACCGATGACGTGTTAAAACAGACATACTTAAATATTTTCATTACTTTACTTGTTGCTCTAGGTAGGTACAAAGATTTAAATGCGTAATTGGTATTCAGCATAATAAATATGACACATCTAACACAAAAACATGAATACAATTTAGCAGAAAAAAATTAATTATTAATGAACAGTCAATAAAAACAGTACACAAATAAACTAAATTACGACTTTTGTATATGGCTTAGGACACAATATGTATAACAAAGTTTTATAGTTTTTTTTAATTAGTTGACTATGTTTCTCTTTATTTTTTAACAGTTATTTCAAGGTTAAGAACCTGTTCTTCGTAAGTACAATATTAAAGAACATCTGTAATAAATAAGTTTTAATAAAAGGCAGTATTTGAACACAAATGATCAACAAACATTGTTCAAAAAGCTATTAGTCTCTATATTATTTGTCAACACAGTATCGTGATTTATTCTTTTAGTTCAGATCTGTGAAAAAAATCGAACACTTTTTTAACAACTGTTACATAATAATGGCATAGTTTTTCTAAATGTAAAACACAGTTGCTAGAGTACAAGTTTTGGCCAATAGTTTGCTAGTATCCTTAACGATTTACTTAAATCACAATGAATCTAGATCTACTTTACTTACTTGTTTCGTAAGGATCACTTTAAAGAGTTTTAAAAATGAGTTTTGATATAAGTACGCATTATTTACCATGAGTTCTGTAATGTATAATTTAGTTTCAACTGATATTACAAATTTGAATACAATTTATTTCTACTATGAAACGTTTTAAACATTAAAACAAATCATTAAACTCTTAATTTACATACAATTATTACAATAACAATGCACAATCTTTCTCGTATTTAATTTACATTTTTATAAACAATGAACAAATTTGCTTTATACTTTAAGGTTTTTCAGCCCGAATATTGTATATAATTTTGGATATTCTAAAAACAGACAGATGAATATTAACGGAAGATAAAGTCGGAATATTGTGATAACAATCCTAAAAACGTTTGTACAGAATATGATTTACAAAATTAGTAGAAATATCTACGAATATTCTCAATTTAATGTGCATTGAGTAACTAGCACAATGTTTTAATAATATCAGAACATTGTGTGCTGTCTGAATTGGAACGGATTTTTATCCAGCCAGCACAATATATTCCAGAATATTCCTATGCAATGCGTAATGTGAAAAAATATATTTAGAGTGTTTCTAGATAGCGCTACAAACATTGCAATATTCTGTAAAAACGTTTTCAAAATATTCTCTGTAAAACTTATTGTCTGTTAAGATAGTATGTTTGTTTGAAAATTTTTACTTTTTCGTTCTTATTTCTCCAGTGCACTGTTACTTTATATTTTAGAAGGACTCGGTGAAAATATAACTTGAATAAACCATTAAAGATAAAAAGTAAATAAACTGTATAAGCACTTTAAACACAATTGTTGTTAATTATGTTAATCCTAATTTAATAAAAATATAATATTACACAACACAAAGTTCACTTTAAAATAAATAACTTGTTATAACCACTTAGTGACTTGTATGAGCGGATAGAACAGTAACGCATTTCTCACGCATATCCTTTCCTGAAATTATTTGGCTAATTTTATGGATTCAATGGCTGATTGTTGCTGCATTATCTGAACGATGATTGCAAGTAATTTTTAAATACGTACCGCCAGAAAGGCTGCAGAACCATTTTGAATAAAGTGCTGAAGATGGCCACCGACACCAAACCTTCTAGTACTGCGTTCATCCAGAAAAGCCTTAAACACACAATAAAATGTATTATTAATAGCTGAATTGTCAGCAAATGTACAACGATTTGTTTATTTTTACATGTATTGCTATTTTAAAAGAACGATAGTATGTATTCCTTTTCTTCCCAAGTTAAAAATTCAATATTTTAAACTTACGCACTCTATTGACATTCTAACTCCAGTGATTCTTGACTTTTTCAACAATGTTTTCAAAAAAGAAATTTCTCCCATTTTAAGAGTGTCACTTTTTAACATCTGCAGAAATTTCGTTTCTCCAGTAAGTTTGTGTTCTCGCCGGGCTTTCCTTAACTGTACTATAATTTTATTTTAATTGATAATCTTTAATGTTTGCAATTTTGTAATCACTTCTACCTTGTCTAATTTCATTCAGTCAAACAAAAGATCGATAGTAGCGGCACACATCTTCTTTCCGAGTTTATAAGAATATTTTTTTCTGATATTAAAATCAGATTTTCAAAAAAGCGAAAAACATTTTTAATATTTTTACGGCAACTATATTTAAATCTTTTAAAGAGATTTATCTAGGTAGGAAGCTTGTCCAAGCTGTAACCACAACGGATTTTTGTGTTGGGTTTGAATCAGGTTGGCATTAATTAACAGTTTTAAAATTTTAAATTACATTAAAAATACGAAAATAAATTTGAAAATTTAAAGTGCTAACATATGGAGATGCTTAATGCTTTTACGATGGTGAAAATAGATTTTCAAAAAAGGGGTAAATTAAAATGTGTTGTAAAATTTGAAATGTCTGTCATTTTGAAACTGATGTACAAATTTTTCTAGGTAAAGAACTTGTCCAAAAATGATTTATGTATTATGTTTGTATCAAATCTGACCACACTTGTAAACTTGTAAACGATAGTGTACAAAACACACAACACACTGTGTGTGTGTGTGTGTGTGTGTGTGTGTGTGTGTGTGTGTGTGTGTGTGTGTGTGTGTGTATGTGTGTGTGTGTGTGTGTGTGTGTTTTTGTACATCATTGTTTACAAGTGTATATTTAATTTTACCATAACAGCTTCAATAAATCATTTTCCAATTAAACAATTTTCTCAAATATATTTTTAAATATTGTATGATAACCATACTTACGTTAAAGATATAATTCCGCCATTTTTACTTACTTTTTGTGCCACGCGTTCGCTTTGTCTTTGGTTTGAAGGTCATCCTTCATGAGATATTGTCTGGCGCCAGTCATATAATTTTTGAAGTACATATCCCAATCGTGATCCTTAAAACTGAACGGGAATATGTTCTTATCTTTAGGATGTAACGAGTCCCACAATGCGATTGTGTTATCGTTGTGGAATTTCCATTGTTGTGTCGAGAAAAACGACATCAGTTCTATGAAATGTTCAATTTTCCACGACATTTTCGTCATTCTGGAAAAAAAATTATATACTGTCGCAAATCTTGTTGGTTTTAAACAAAACTATCATGTTTCAAGAAAAATGTGCATTACCATGAATAGATGAGTATAGTAAATTTTGCAGATATAAAAATGTGTCCAATATTCGCTCCACTTGATTAAGTCTTTATATTAAAGTACTTTTTGTAAATTATTATTTCTGTAAGCAATTTTTTTTGAGTCAATTGTCAAAATGAAATTCTATATTTGGTTTTAACCATATTTAACCTCATTTAAAATCTGAAACGAGAATTAATAATTCATTTAAAGTACGAATTGAACAACACCCTTAACGAGGTGTATCGCCGTAGAAAAGGCACTTTCATTATGTTAATGAAGTTATGGTACAATGTAAAGGTAGCAAAAACCTTCTATATTTTTATATTCAAGATCTAGAATTTGTGTAGTTGAATTCTATAAACCATTACTTATCTATAATATCTATCAAATAATATGTATCCACATATACATTTTTGAAAAGCTTCACTATATCCACATATACATTTCTGAAAAGCTAGATTTTTTGGATCACTCACAGTCTTAATTCTGTATTTTGATTTTTCACAGATCGAAAAGAGTTTTTTTGAAGGGTAAGCTTAACAAATTAAGACATATTTGAATTATATTTTTGAAAAAAGAACCTCTACACTGAAGTCATTTAAAAAATAACTGAAAATGATAAATCTTAAACGAATTTTAACCTGACAGTTTCTTAAATGTCATATTTCAAATTCGCCCCAAAACACGATGTGTTCACGTATCCGTAAATACGTTCTGTTACAAAGTAACGAAATTATAGTTTAAACATTTCTCAACATAAAAATCAGGTTTGTTTACAACATTGTTTTTCTTTATAAATGAAATAACAAAGAGCGGGTAGTAAAAAAAACATCAAAGAGAAAAAGTAACTGCACAAAGCAAAAACAAAAACGACAAAAAGCACCCTCCGGGTGAAATGTTTGCTCTAGGTTTATTGTCCGATTCGTAGAAGTCATACGTTTAAAAGTTTTATTCACTTTGTTTTAATTAGTTGACGTAATGCAAGTCAATTAAAATTAAATTGTGGAAAAATATTCAACTTGCTAGTGAGCAATTAAATTTTTTAAAAGGAGTTTTTTTAAAAAGAATTAAAAGTTCTGTGCGCCACATTGAATCTATTCAATATTAAAACAATGTTAATTTACGACACAGGTAAATTCGCTATTTGTTAACATAAAATATGTTTTATATCTCATCGATAGGTATAAAAGTTATGGATATCTAGGTATATAAAAAATGATCTACTATTTTACACTTTGTATATATTGCTTTTTTAAGTAAAACAAAAATTTTCAAAATATAAAAATTTAACCACAATTTCTAAAAACAACACCCTTAAAATGAGATAATAAATACAATTACATATTAACAAATAGCGAATACTGTGTCGGTATTTTGTATTATTTTTACAGAAAATGAGCCTCGGATACCTGCGAAATCCCAGTGTGCCTTAGCTTTCCTAATAAGACTGTATATCTACTGCTGAAAACAACAGGAGTAAGAAATTCATTCATCAAGCCATTCATACTCACGCAGTTTTCCTAAACGTTAGCCTGGCGATAAGATCCACCAACATGGCGGGTATCAGGTGCTTCCAGATCCTGTCCAGCTTGTGTATAAATAGACTGCTGTGCATGGACAACTTAGGATACCACACTGCGTGCACCGTCGGGTTTAGGTGTTTCTTGCATAACTCGAAGAACGTCTTCCACTTTACTGGGCTGTCCGGCGAAGACACGAAGTTGTAAATGGTGGGATCCTCGGATTCGTTATTGTTTGTTCTGAAATAAAAGCAAACTAGTGATTCGTCGAACATAAGTGCTATTTGATTAGCAAGTAACCGGTGTAACTAAGTAAAGTGATAGCGAACCACAAATAAACAAAAACGTTTCGTAACAAGGTAAAGCTTTTTTACCAGCTATCTGACATTATGGTCTTCTTTCTAATCTATTAATTCATATTGCCTAATAATAACAATTAACTTCTGTCTGGATCTCTTTGTAATGAGGACTTTTACACCAGGGCCTGTCTTGGTCAGGTCACCACATGTTTTACCTCATTTATAAAAACAATATAATAATAATAATAGCCGCCTCGGTGGCCTAGTGGATAGCATACTAGGCTTTCACTCCGAGGACCCGGATTCGATTCCAAGCGAGGGTTTGGCATTTTCATTCGCTATAAATCATCCCATCGTTTTCATTAGCCCAAGTGTGCACGATAGTCGGACGTTAAACACAAAATAATAATAATAATTTAAGTTAAAATAATTTACAATAAATTGTACTATAATTTATTGTAAAATAATAGTAACAATAATAACTTCTTGAATTGCTTAACTGATTGGCTTTCAATTTTGCAACTGTACTTATCGATGTACCGATTTTTAAAAAATATGTTTCAATAGTTCGGTTAAAAATAATAGTTATTATAAATTAAAATAACTATAAAAACAGATATTTTTTTACAAAAACTATAAAAAGTAAATTGTTTTATTGATTAATTTCCTATCGAAAGTTTTAATTATTAAAACTATCGAACAAAGAGTAAGAGTGAAACAGCGTCTATTGGAGTGCATTCCTAAAAGCAACGTAACAAAGTACAGTACAGTAAGATAAAGCCTTCTGCTCCAGTATTTTCAATCCGATAGTTATAATTCAATCACAAATACATAGTTTTGATAGTAGGCTCTACTAATTATACCGAATTATTACCTAAAAATACCTGGCTGAATCTAAATTGTCTTGACTCAAGCTCTGAATCCACAGTGTATCCTTGTGTACTATCACACGTCAGAAAAATAAGCCTTTATAAATAGGCTAAATACGATATTGTATGTAATAGGGCTTAAAATTATACCTTTACTAGCATAGTATAATTAAGATCCCATTTTTTGCTCTCAGGTTTATTTCGAATTGTCAATAAAATTTAAAATGTATACGTGATAATTTATAGAGATTTCAACACCGATTGAGTACAATGGTGAAAACAAAAGTATGAATTGAAAACTGTGCGACTACTTTAAGATGACAGTCATTTTGTAACCAATCACGCAGCACAGGGTAACGGACGTGTCCGTACCATTACTAAAATCAATAGCTGTGCCAAGTCTGAATTTTCGATCAAATAAATGTTATCGATGTCTCGATACTCGCTTTAAAGGAAAAGCTACGTACTACAATTACTTTAAAACCATCCTGTCCCCCTTACCATTCACTTACCCTGTATGGAAAAAGAAATGGATATGTATTTCGATAAACGATAATAATTTGTAGCTTGTTTTCTATCAAAATGGCTGTTATTTGAACCTTAAAAAATGTATAAATCCCTAATATTACATTCTTTGAAAAACTAATATCACTATCATAATCAGCTTTAAAAATACATACAGTGTCATGTTAAAACTATGTGTAAATTATAAAAAATTAACTTGAATTCGTTACTATTCTATGTTTGTATTTTCAAAATCATTTTAATGATGATTTATGCAGATTTTAATGCCAATTGTGACGGTGAAATCAGATTTTCAAATGACAGTAAGATAAAGAATGGTTATAAATTCTCTTCCATGACGTCAGCGCATTAGCTGTGCTTTACGATTATAATTGTTTTCTCGCCTAAAAAAATAATCCTGTCGTAACTTACCCGCTTTCGATTTTGTAGGCACTGGCTATTAGGGCATTGACCGCCATATCCATAGGCACCAAGTCGCATACAGAGTTCGGCGAGCAGTAAACAGTTCTCAGCACACCCGTGGCACTCCCCACCACGATACCCGTAGGTCCGTAGACGTTGTCTATCCATCCGGCGAGAGGTTCGTTCTTTGTAGATATAACTGTAACATAATGTAATAGTGTGTTAAAGGATATTTTACTAGTAGTTTAAAGGACGAAGATTATTACTATTATAGTAATAATAATAATTATAACAGTTACATCATTATTATTATTATTATTTTATTATTATTATTTATATTATTATTATTATTATTATTATTATTATTATTATTATTATTATTATTATTATTATTATTATTATTATTATTATTATTATTATTATTATTATTATTATTATTATTATTATTATTTTAAGTATTATACTGTCTGGCCACCGTTCGAAGAAAGCGAATTGACGGGCTTGTAATTGTTCCCGCCAGTTTAAAAGGCAACAATAATATTTAGGGAAAATATTTCACTTATAGAAAATTGCATGCTCTTTCCTCAACTATAATGCAGTCAAAAATATTGTAGATCTTGCCGTTCAGCCAGTATTACAAGAAGTAGCTAGCAACAATACTCGTAATCGTTAAATCAAAGACCGCCATCTTGAAACGGAAGTGAGTGGGAAAATAATCTTTAACAAGGTACCTTCGTACCAAATTTCAAAACAATCGTCAATGCGCTTCGCCAAAACTTCATTACAAACAAACAAAGAAACAATCTCACAAACTAAATGCCGAATAGTCGATTTGAAAGAGTCTATTTTCTCGGTCAACCATAAAAAATTGATATTTAACTATCGTTTACAGAAGTGGTGTAACTAGGTTTCTTTTTTGGGGAGGGATGAACGAAGATATGTGGCAGGACATACCGGGGGGCAAATCTCACCCGGAAAATTTTGAATAAGTACGTGTTTATAATCGCGTATTATCGCGAAACTAAGCAGTCTAGCTGACATAAAACAAGCAAATTTTCTAAAAACTATCTTACATTCCCATTTTGAAAATCAGACTCACAACCATAATCAGCATGAAAACCGTTACATTTGTTACATTTGTTTGTTGTAACCAACAAATTACATAAAAATACAAACATTAACCCTGATCTTCGTCAATTCTATTTGGGTAGTTTCAATCGATTTTAAAAAAAGGTTTTTTAAACATTTTAAATGGCCGCCGTTTTGAAACTGTTGATCAAATTTTTCCGAGTAACAAACGTGTTCAAGCTATTATTAAAATTGATTTCTTACCCATTTTGAACTTAATTGGACTAAAATGGCAAACGTGAGTGTGCTAACACACACACACACACACACACACACACACACACACACACACACACACACACACACACACACACACACACACACACACACACACACACACACACACGCGCGCGCGCACGCACGCACACACATGTATAAGTATTTTTAACTACCCCCTCAAAACGTTCAGGATCGGATCTCATTTAACCCCAGTTTTGACCCTACCATTAATGACCGCTCTAGTATTTTCCTAATATAAATTCGTTTATAATTGTTCTTATATGCATTTTAACTTATGTTTACGTAGGGTATATAAAATATAACAGTACGTATTGAAAAATTGTCCTGTATTTCAATAAACGTTAATGGAACCACAAAACGGTGAGGGAGTGATCACTCGATTTTGATAACCAAAAAGTGATGTTCCGCGTCCTGCTCTCAATTGTTAGGCCTAAAGGTTCCTCTAAGGGATACGAAACGGTTCCTCTAACAAATAATCCAAAATATACCACAGATTTTTTGGTTTGTGAAACTATATAATTTGTTTAAACTATTCAGGAAATATTCGAAATAAAACTAAATACATCTAATATTAAGGAACATTTTTTTGTAATTGTGGTATAACCTTGTCTATTTGTCCAATAGATTTTACGATAATATATACAAAACTTAAATATATGATAAATTTTCAAATATGTCTGGAATAATAGTTCGAAAGCTGGCAACAGTAACACTTAGAAGAGTGGCAGGTCATTGCAATAATATTTCTATCACTAACAAAAAAACACTGGTATTTTATCGTGAAAAGGCATCACTGCAAAGAACAACCATTTACTTTCTCCTGTCAGGTCTGTGACACCTGACAGAATTTCTCACAGCAGGTATACTTTTGCAACGTTACAGTATAGGCTAATGATAATGCAATATTTGTAACGATGGTGGTCAAATTCGGATAATTAACAACACTGACAGTAAGTACAAAACGAATATTTTAAATTATTGGCCTAATTTAAATATACGACCTCCCCTCGTTAGATAACATTTTTACTTTTTACTTTTTTGAAAGTTTTATTTCGCCATTATAATCAGCATTAAAATCTCTACAAAGCAGAAGTTTAATTTTCAAACAATTGAAATTGCAAGAATTAACACGACAATAGAGACCTTTAAATAATAAAAATTTGACCGAAAAAATGAGAGGGTGTTCACTCCTCCTCGTTTTGTGGTACCATTAACATATGATTTTAGTAACGTTTATTGAAATAAAGGCCAACTTTTATTTATCAGGTACTGATTATTTGTTATTCGTTGTTAAATAACAAATTCAATAGAGACATAATTGCTCGTTCGTTCCATATTTCCGTTATAATTTTCCGTTCGGCAGACTTTTTTCTATTCACTCCTTTCGCCAAAGTTAACATTAAAACTTCGCTTCAAAAACCGAAAAGAAAGTATTCAAATAAAAATGCTGTCCTTTTTAGTAACAGATGATTAATGAGAGTCTTCCATGGACATGTCCTTGGACGAAACAAGTGCCTTAGTCATAAGAAGCATCGGGTCTGTCCAAAAATCTGTCTGTACCTGTAAACATACTGGATTATTTGGTCTTGGTTCGTTTTGTCTTTCGAACTATGTCAATACTCCTACCCAACCCTAAACATTCTATGTCATTATAATCAAGTTGCACAATATGAAAAATACTTTCTCCAATTCAAAATCTCTGCCCAAAGTGTCTTCTTTGCAGTAGCAGATGGTTAGTAAGAGTATATTCCGATGACCTTAAATTATTCAAGTGTCCTTGAGCGAAATAACAAGTGTCTGAGATATACAAACACATTGTCTTTGTCCTAAAAACGTCTTAAAGAGTATCACATAAGACTGGTTTTCTATGGGGAGGGGTTCTGTCTCGCGAACTATATTTTTTTTACCAACAAGTTCTGACCATCGAAAGTATCTAGAAGGTAACAAGTATAATGTTTTAGGGCTTGTTGTAGTGTTGGATTTTGTACGCTGCGTGCCAATGTCATATTGCATATAATAGTACATTTAGCGCGTTGTGTGATATTGTATATATAAAAATATAATTGTGACCACTTCTAAATAACCGATTTCGCACAATAGCTGTTGCTTTAATTTCAATTGAGGTTATGTTATTAATTTAATTTCTCAATAAAATGTGCGATAAAATTATTTAAAAAAATATGTTTTAAATGAAAAACAAAAGATTAAGAAAAAAATAACGAGGAATACTACGACTATTAGAAAATAAATTAAAACTAAAAGATGAAATTAATGTTGTAAATGTTACAATTAATAAAAGAGTTATGACTGAAGATTAACATCAACTAATTAATAACATATATGAGAAATCGAGAAAACATTTTTGGGTATGTAACAATACTTTTTTATAGAACGAATTGCAAGATGGTCTGTTTGACATTCGTACTTAACCTATCGTTAAACTCACTTATACTGGGCCTGAAGACAGCCACTGGTAGTCCTTTACTTTGAGTCCTGACGTAGTCCTCGGCTACTGATTTTGTGTACACGTAAGAATTAGGCACGTTCTTCAGCAAACTGTAAAAAAGTCGTGAATAATGTATATTATAGAAATGTATAAGGTAAGGAACATTTAATTATTTAAAAAAGCCCAAAATTAAACCGATGAACATCAGGACAAAGCTTATTTCTCTTCATAAATTCGGAATTAAAAATTATAGGTAAAAACCTGGAAAATCGTTAATAAGAAACGTATAATTAAGAAAGAGATGGTTTTATCAAAACAGATTTTATTCAAAAATCTATTAGTCAACTTAGTGTATTAAATTTTAAATAGAAAAACAACAGTTTTCATGAATAAATCGGAAAACAAATAAAAATCCTACATTTTTTATTGTTTTGAGGAAATTGTTTTTCTTTTTCTTCAAATTTGTTACACTGACTGAACGGTGATTTTTCCGATTTTTCACCAAAATTTAAGCAACTCTGATTTCAAGATTTTTTTTAAAAAATCCGATTTTCAATCAATATTATTTGTTTTGATATTGTTTTCTATATTTGAAATAAAACTTATTTAAAAGTTAAAATTTTCTCAGTTTTAAATTACTTGAAATATGGCGGCAAGCATCTTACAAAATTTCATGAAAACAATTAATTTTTTTTTCGTCATGAAACAAATAATTAATATTTTTTTATTTCAGTTAGACTTATAAGAATGAGGGATCGGCATTCATGGAAATGGTAAATCTTAAATCAGTAACTGCAGTCTCAAACCTACGACCTTGAGGTGAACACTTTAGAGTCACAAATAATTGACCATTGATGTAACCGTTCCGGCCACCCGGTCTCTAATAACATTTAAGTGAATATTACTTTTTGGACCTGAAAATTTATAATTCGAATGTTTACGTGACTACATTGCTTTTATGTATTTATTAACAATGGACTACAAACACTCTTAAAATATAAGTATATCTGTTAAAAGTATGTTTTGAAATAAATGTGTACTTTGATTTAATATTAACCCATACTGTCAATTTTGTTGAGCATGTCCATAATACATTTGCTTAGAAAAATCATCGATTTTTTCGCTATGTATAACTGAGTTTTTAATTTTAAAATTTTCCGTAGTCTAGTTTTGGCAAAAATTAGCTAAACTGCATATTATTCATTTATAGTTTTTTTTTAGAATGTGACATTAAACAACCGTAAGTCTTTTTTAATTTTACTGATGAAAGTATCCAAACAGAATATATGTTCGTTCAACATGGACCAGGCAAGATGAAACCGAAAACCGAAGATGTTTTACCCTATCTTTGAATAAGACAAAACAAAATGAAAATTATGTATTATTACAACTTAATATGCAAAGATAATCCTTCTAATTTGGTATTACAAATTCGAATATTTATTGTCAATTAACTCCAATATTGAATTTTTGGGCCAAGGTCTTCAGCTAACCCATGATCTTTCAAACAAACGCAACAGTTTTGGCCAAATTACCTGATAGGTTCCTAATGAATAATTTATTTTGTGAACATATGTGGGTTGTTAGAACTTTAATGGGTTTTTGTTTTTTAAAGATATGTTTCTGAAAAAGGGAACTAATATTATGCCTATTGTAGAGATTAATTTTGAATCCTTGCAATACATTAAATAGGTTTTTTACAGGTTTTCTATCAGGCAGTATTTAACAAAGAGATTTTTATAAAAATTTAGAAAATTTAGTTTCTTATATATCTTATGTTATGTTTCAGTTATTTGTGATTTCTTCTGTAATTAATTTCTTCAGAAGTATTCCAAACACAAAAGTGTTTATCAGTTGTTCAGTATTTATTTGGAACTTATTAAATAAACAGACAAATAATTGAACAAATAATTGAACAAATAATGACTTTAATAATAAGAATTGAGTATGATAATTTATTGTAATGTAGGTTTTATTTTTTTATGCGACATGTCATATACGATTTATTTATGTGTACTGAAATTATTACTATCATTAGATGTTTATGTAGTATCATAGCGCATCAGTTAAATGCCTCCTAAAGATGAATTCGAAGAGTTTTTTTAGCCACAAAGTATTAAATGTTTCAGTGAAAAATATATTTACATACATATAGAGATAATTAGTTTAATATTATTGAAGAATATGTTACCTTTATAGTAATTCAAAATAAAAAGTAATAATGTTTCTAGAGAGATAGATTGGTGTTAGGATTTACCAAGTTTGGTGGCTTTTGGTTTAGAGATAAAAGGATCTAAGCGCAGTTAAGCCTCTTAAGTACTAGTTCAGTAGACCGGTTCCCGCAATGATTTCTGTCAGTCCACTAACTTATTCAACCAAACACCTAGAGCCTGGAAACACCTTTCGTTTCCTGTTGATAAGAGACTCACGATCAGATTATACAAACTTCAGTATCCTCATCCACAATGATTAGCTTACACAAAGTTTCTCCATAATGTCAGCCCTATTCAGATGCAAACTCAAACCAAAGTGTGTAATGAGTTTTATGGTTCTTCTGAATTGCCCTACTGTCCACCTTGAGGAAATTCTTTCAAAAGAAGTTACTGGTTGAAAACAATCCAGTCTTAAAATACGGTTTTCTCTTAACCTATCGAGGTTCTTTTCGCCTCACCTTTTTAACCTACCTGTTTAATTCTCACTTTCTTCGGTTTTGATGTACACAGTTTTCAGAGATTCTCAACCTTTCCCTGCAATGGTTGTGTTTCTCACCGCTGACGTATGATCTATTGATAATTACGTGTTTCTAAGTACTTTTTAATTATTTTAATTATTGTTTTTACGCTACGCGCACAAACTATTTAAACCAAAACCAAAGGCAACTTACAAAGGCGTTAAATGTTCTAACGAAGGACCGTCCAGTGCTTCAATAATGTTTATCAAGTCGTTGCAGGATATGTGGGGAGGATAAAACTTTTCCTTCACCTCGTTCAGATGGCAGTTAGAGAAAGCGGTAGATACGTGTACAAAAGCCTGTAATGTAATTAATGTTTTAATTAATGATACAGCTCTTTAAAACACAATGAACACATCTGAATTGTAACAATAAAGATCCTCTTATATAATAAAATATTTTAAGAAGTCATAGATAATAATATCAAATTATATTTAGCAAAATCGCCAATGAAATTTAAAAGTGAACATAAAATGGTGTAAAATTACAGTTTTAACCAACTGTTTGTTGAGTATCAAATTCACAATTATTTGTTGATTATTAAATTGTCAATTGTTCAATTTAATATATTAGCGAATTTCCAATTGTTGTTGATTAGTGAATTTCCAATTGTTTGTTGATTAGAAATAAATTTAATCGTAAAGTATTTTCAAGTATTTACAAAACAATAATACTGTAGTAAAATTAATAATATAATAAAATCTTCAAGTAAAGGGTCTTGAAACATAAAAAAAATTATATTTCAATTTATAAAAAATTTCTGGACCGTTTCCTTGTGCGTAGGAATTATTGTGATGGCAAAAAGTTAGATTTTTCCGAAAGTGTCCCTCGTCTGGTGTTCTAAGTTTAATATTGTATATTTAAAATTAAAACAGAAAAATAGTTGCAAGACATTCACGAATTGATAAGCATAAGGAATGAAGACACGAGATAAATTATGTATAAGTAACATAGAGGAAAGAACACAATCATAAGATGGAGAAAGTTGCTAAAATAATACAGTATTAGTTAGTTTAAATATGCATAGACTTAGAGTTGGTCGATCTAGAAAAAAAATGGAACAATTTCAAAGAGGAATACCGTGAAGAACAAGAAGAAGAGAATATTTTAAAATACAACGCTAAGTTCAAACGGATCTAATAACTCTTTGAAATAAAATATCGTTTTTGAACACGTGTAAGAAAGTCGGAAAACGAGGTTTTTGCGGGTGCAGTTTTCTACTCCCGTCTATCAGGAAAGTTGGAGCAGTACACACTTCTATTTATCTATGTATTGTTTTTTTTTTTTTTTTAATTTTTCGATACCTGTTCTATCCTTTTGAAATTATTAAACTCTCTGTTCAGTTTTCACTGTGGCATCATTTTGCGATATAGTTTGATTTTTTCAGGTATTTTTAACAAATCTGTTTCGGGGTTAGAATTTATAAAGTACGTTCCGAAACAAGACATTACACTTAAGTACTTTAAAAATAAAAATAAATATTTGTACGAAATTATAGGCTTAACAATTACCGAATTACAATCATACATTTAAAAATATATATTTTAGAGACTTGCTTATTGTAACGCTAAAGAATTTGGTGTAACGAGAAGGAGAACGCCTTTATTTTGGTATGTGTGCTAAAATGCGCGAACACGCCAAACTTGAATAAAATTAATCCATAAATTTTGTTGCTGAGGAACGTGTAGCGACATTAATGCAAGGTACGTATGTCATAATTAACTTCAAACGTTTTTATTGACCAATAAAATCTTCAATTGAGTTTTTTGCACATCAAAAACCTTATAAAATAAATTTACAGGCGATCAATTAACATTGTGCTCACCTTTAGTTGTTTCATTTCCTTGCCCAGGTCTATCATAGCCTTTGTTCCTATAATGTTGATCGCTACAGCCAACGACAGTTCTTCGTTGAACCTGACCGTAGCAGCTGCGTGGAAGACTATGTTGACATTTTGTATCAGATTTTGTCGGTCGGTTTCGGTCAACCCTAAATCCGGTTTCCCGCAATCGCCGTCCACCACGGAGACTTTTTGTCGCAACTTCTCGTCGATTCTGTCGAAAACCTGTGAAGGCGGTTAACAGTTACACTCAGCAAAAACCTTCAGTTATTTTGTAAACAAAAATACAACAAACCAGAACAAGTGAAAAACGAGTTCTTACGTTCGATAACCAATAAAACAACGTAAACTAATCATTATCAGCCTTAACATCTGCATTTTAAAGTGTCAAATTAAATTCAAAATGCGATAATGAAATCTGATTACTGTCAAATTAAATTTCCTAATTTATTTTTTTTTCTAATTTAAACGGATTATAATAATGAAAAATGATGCAGTTTTTTATTGTTGATTATGATTATGAAATACGATTTTCCAAAACATTTAGGGCAAAAATATTGATTTCTTAAAAGCTTTAAAGAACTGCTATTTTGCAACTGTTGAAAGGATTTTACAGCGCTACGTTTGAATCATGCGAACGTGAGAGTGTTAAAACACATACACACACACACACACACACACACACACACACACACACACACACACACACACACACACACACACACACACATAAATTTTACACATATTGCTTTCGAATAGCTCTTTTTTCAATATAAATTTACTACAAATTGAATTTAAACGACAGATGGAACCTAAAATAAATGTTTTAATCATAGGATTAGTGCACAGAATTGAAAATTTAAAAAACTGAAGTAACAGTGGTTTGCTACTTGCTAAATTGAAATCGTACACAACTGATATTAAGTGGAACGTATATTCATATTTGTATACTATATGATAGACAAAATGCCTTTAAGACATCAATATTGTACAATATAACAAATTAATAGGCTAATAATTGTGATGCCTGGACTGGCATGTAATACAGCCGCGTTCACTAATAATTTAAATATTTAAATATTCTAAACGCTCTAAATAATTTTTCGTTAATTACAGTTATAATAGTTTAAGTTATAATTTAAATATTTATCATTAACTTTATTTATTTACATAATTTTAAACCAATCGTAATGAAAAGTAAAAGTGCTTAAAGCAAATAGCGGGTTTTTATTTACGTTTCATTTTTTATTAGCAGTAGTTACAACTACGAGCAAGGAATACACTAGAAAATATTAGCTCACTGGTAGGCATTTATATAAATCCAAGATTACTAAAAAGAATTGTATACTGTATACTTGATATTTAAATTTTTAAACGTTATTCGTACTATGTTAATTTTTAATTTTCCCATTACACGAAAACATATTAAACATGCCCAAAGTAATTTTGACTTCAAAATTGACGCAATAGTTAAATAGTTATTACGCTAATTGCAGTTAGATTATTAGGGAAATTGACTAATCTTTATTGGAAACTCCAATATTTGTACTCCTCAAATACATATTAATTTCTAATTATAGACTTTTTTTATAATTGTCTAACAAATCAATTAAGGCATTATGCTGAAATTCAAATACTCATGTTTTGATAGTAATATTTCACTAAATCTGTTTAGAATGTAATAAGAGATTTTAATGCTGGTAATGAAAGACGTTTTTAACACTTTATGTTCAAATTGCTAGAAATTTACTTTAAATTTAACACTTTTAATTTAACGTAAAATTAAAAGTAAAAACTATTTTTATGGTTTCTGTAAAACTAAAGATTTTATATCATGAAACTATTATTAAAAGTCTGGCTATCTATTTCAATTGAAGTTTATTTACTCACCACATCATCAAACATTGCAGCCAACCTGTCATGGGCTGTTTGTCCTTTCTTCGGCCGTACAAGGAGTATAATTTTATAAATCTTAGGGCAGGATCTTAAGAGCTTCTCGATAAGCACTTTTCCCATAAAACCAGTACCTCCTGTGATAAACACTGTCTGGTCCTTATAGAACTCTTGAATCGGAGTTAGTTCTTCGCCCGCCATTATCTGTAAAAAGAATTTAATGATGGGTAAGGAAATGAGACCAGAAATATAACGTAGTGGAATATAGCAACTAACAAGTTCTTGAGAAGTAAAAACATTAAATTAAAATAAAACATTTTGAAACTGTAAACGCCGATTTTGGGGAAAACTGCATTACTAAATTTCTATTGTCTAAAAAAGGTTTCGAATCTATGTTTTAAAAAAACATAGGCCCAAAATATTGTGGCACGTAGTGCAAGCAAACTACATTCCAATCTTTATTAAATTTGTTCTAAATCAAAGTCACTTTTTTGGTCTTGAAATCAATATTCATTATATCCATTAAAAATTTTAGATCACCTTTTCACGATCACTTCCGTTTTATTTTCTTTCAGTGATAAAATTAAAATTGGTACAAAAAATTTTAAAACAGAGCAAACCAACTTTTTCCACCGACTTGATAAAATAAATCGCCCGTTAAAGTTCAATTACAAAATACGTAAAAAATAAGCGAGCCGCTACGCTGCTTTATACGTACTGTACTTCTTGTATTTGATACATGAATACTAATTTTCATAGTTTTAAAATCCCCAAATACTTTTTCTTCGATACAAACAAATATTTAAACGTAAGTTGCAATTGTTGCAGACGAATCCGCAGGTCACAGCCACGCCTCAATATGCAAATGAGACCTTGGACTCCGTAAATAAATACTCAGTTCTGGCCAAAAACAAGTGAAAACATGTAATTTACATTTTCCCATTGGCAATGTAATTTACCTTGTAACTCAACACCATAGACTCATTAATTATGCACGACATTGGCTGTACGATATTATTAGTGTTTATTACAGGTATTTGTAATATTAGCTAAACTATTAGAGTACCCATTATAGTAATACCAATGAATACAGAATAATCCATGCATCGGTAATACTCTGACCCAGGGCCATGAAATGTGCACTAATGCTTATCTTGAAAACAAGTTTAAGGAGTCTTTAGTATTTTGTTTTACATTTGTGAGTGTGCGCCCGCCAACAAGAATATGTGTGTGTGTGTGTGTGTGTGTGTGTGTGTCTGTGTGTGCGTGCGTGTGTGTGTATTATTATTATTCTAACACTATGTATTTTTGTCTAATTTGATTAAATTTGGAAAACAAATCAATATTTCAGTAGTGGCATTCATACATTTTTTTAGTCGTTCTATTCGTTCATTTGTTTAAAAGTTTCAGCCGTTTAAATATTTAAGAAAATCACATTTTTATTTCGTTTATCTATTTAAAATGTACAAAATTTGCATTTTCAAATTTCAATTCCAAAGAATGTACAAAAAGTCCAACAGTGGTCATAAATTATTTCTCGGTTTTATTAAATGTGTCCTATTTCACGATAAAATGTAAAATTTGTTCACTATTGATATTTTCCATTACGTTAACTTATTTTTAATTGTTTTTTTACACTAGTAATATAAAATAATATTAGTCACGTTAAATTTTTAATTCCATTTTTCATGAAGCACCATTAGTTCATTTTATTATTCTGTTCTTTCTGTTATCTCTGTTTTAGTATCTCTGTCATCCATACTCTTCTCTGTCAAGTAACATTCATAGTATATATATATATATATATATATATATATATATATATATATATATATATATATATATATATATACATATACACACACACACACACACACACACACACACACACACACACACACACACATATATTACATATATATATATATATATATATATATATATATATATATATATATATATATATATATATATATATATATATATATATATATATATGTGTGTGTGTGTGTGTGTGTGTGTGTGTGTGTGTGTGTGTATCTACGAAAACGTAACTACACAAATTTAGGAATTAGACATTTTTAAAGTTATCAAGAACAATAAACCTAACCTCAATTGAAATGGTTTTGAAGCAACAACTGTGCGAAATCAGCTGTTTAGAAGTAATCACCAGTTTGTTCACGTCTACGTATATACAAGAACATTTGTATATGCTTTGAGATATGCGTAACTGAATCAAGCGTGACGCGAGAGCAAATTTTTATACTCACGTTTTGTCAACCGCGACCATGTCTTCAAAAATCATGCATACGGGACTCTCCCCTGCGGAATATCTGCATAGACATAAAGTTAATCTCGGGGAATAAAACTGTTGTATGGCTGCATTCTGAGGTGAACTTAATGAACTTATGTATAATTAATTATCTGAAGAATTAAAAACCCTATAAAATTAGGCTAACCGCGAAACTTTGAAAACCGCGGGGTGGATGATAATCTAGATGTCTGATGATGTATTTGGGCAAAAATAATTATTATTAAAAAAATGTTGTTATTGAACGAAAAATAAAAATCATTTATAATGTTTTCTCTTCCTTATTGTTTTAATTACGATAATTTGTTCTAAAATAAGACAAGTTAACATAGCTAGTATTTAACAACAACCTAAAACTTATTATAGCCTATCAGCTGTTCAATGAAATCGGATGGTCGTTACGCATCAATATAAAACAACTAATCTTTTACTAAAACTACGAACATAAAAATAAAATTAACGTTTCATTTCATATATTTCCATCGCTCAAATTTCTGTAGTTTCCGTAGGGTAGTGGTTATCACGTGCGCCTTACACGTTCAAGGTCCCGGTTGCCAATATAAATTTTTGCACTCGCATCACGGAAAATCCAACATTACAACCAGCCCTAAAATACGGTATATGTTAATAAACTAGGCAAATTGGTGGAATACTATGGTCAGACTTGTATTAAGGTTTAGTCATATAGTTGAGAAAAATAATGTGATCATGTTTTGGACAGATTTAGAAAATTTAAACAGTTTTCTTCTCTTGTAAATGTGGTAAACATTATTTTCCTCGGAAGTTTATGCTGTATACTTTTGGCTGCAATACTGACCTAAAAACGGTCCCACATTCTCATAAACTGTACTTCTCAAACGAATGCTCTACTGATTTTTCCCAAGAACGGAAGTTCGCCGCAGAGCCGACGGAAAAGTGAAGGTGATAACGCGAGTCAGGTTGTCCTTGAGGATGGTCAGAAACCAGGCCAAGGAAGCGAGTGACCTTGAAGTGAGGGCCAGGAGTCTGGCTCGTGGATGTTGCGCCTTTCAATACTTTCACGAACATTCTTAAATAATAGACGAAAATGTATTTCTCGTTATTTTCGATGATACTTGAGGAGGGGGTAGATTATATTTGTAAAACCAACTTTTAAAGGAAGTGTTAATAATTGTGTAACATTAATTATGATTTTTGTAGTCGTAATATTTTGTTGTTTAAATTAAATACCATATAACTAGAAAAATGTTTTTTTATCAAAGTTTCTTTACCCTACATTAACTTTTCATTTTATTTTCTTAACATTCGAACTTTATAAAACATGTTATCACGAAACTATCAGTTTTTTAAATTTATAAGAATTTATTCATTTTGGTCACAAATTCATTTTTTTTCTTTCTTACAGTTTGCTGATAGGAGCTGCAAAGTTAATTAACAAATTTAAATAAAACAAATCATGTATGAATACGGTTTATTATTTTTGTTTATTTTTTTATCAAAAATTACTTAAAAATAAAAAACATACTGGTTTTTCTCAAAATATAGTACAAATATTAAAATAAACTTTTACTGGAATGTACTCAGTCAAAACGTATGCACTGCTCACATTACAATCCAAAAACATTAAACAAATACCAGTGACAAATAAATAAAATTTTTCAAAATCTTTTAAAAAAAACACAGTAATTATATTTTATTTTACTTAAGTCTATAATTTTCTCAAGGTTTTTTTTAGCCGTCTCGATGGCCTAGTTGATAGCGTACTGGGCTTTTACCGCGAGGACCCGGGTTCGATTCCTGGCCAGGGCTTGGCATTTTCATACGCTATAAATCATCTCATCGTCTGCATAGCCCAAGTGTGCACAATAGTCGGACGTTAAACATTTAAAAAAATCTTAAGGTTTTTATGGAACTAACTGAATATCAGTTGAACAATTTTTCCTATATATTTGTTCTAAACATTTGATAAACTAACTAACTTTAAAATTGCTACTTTCTGATAAAATCCAAAAATCTGTAAAACAGATTGTTCTGGATGCAACGAGGTTAAATAGTTTCCCCTCAGGGGTTGCAGACTAGCTGCACCTATTGAGAGGATTTAGACGTCCCTCGCGGCAAAGATTAACACACAGTTACACTTTGAACACTACACTTACGACTTTAACACTTTATTCTCACACTTATAGATTTAGGGAGGCAATGATAGCCTCAATGTGCTTTTCGCCTTAAAATAAAAAAAAAAAAATAATTAAATAGTTTCTGCATTTTTTGTGTTTTAAACATCTTCTATAGCAAGTATAGATTGAATAGGTAACGCAAAAAACCATATACAGATCAAACATTTAAAACAACAAGATAAAATCAGGATTATAAATATGCTTATTTGTAAGTTTGAATAGTTGTGCCTTGTAAAATGTTGTTCCTAAAACATTATAAATTATTTAGGCGGCTTTACAAATTACCTCATATTTCATCTCGGTAAAAACAGGTTATGCTTCAAATTCTCTCTGACAGGATAATTATATTTTTGTATAGAGAAAGTAAGTGCATTATGTGATCAGTATTAAAGCGATAAGACCCGTACGCTGGCCTCCCAATTTACTTTCACTTCTTGTAGTTATTTTTCTGAATGTTTGACGTGGATTAAAAAGATACGCACTTGTAATAGTCCCACATGTAGTTATTATTTGTACTTTCTCGTGCATGGAGAGAGTTGAGTGTTAAGGTAGATACATTGTTTTCGAAGCAATCAGAACAGCTTTAAATAAACAAATTAATTAAATTATGTTTTTCCTTGTTTGAAATCTTTTAGATAACATTTGTGTAGTCAACAATGGTTTTTTTTCTAAATCGTTTTTTCCGAATTGTGTTTTCCGGGAAATCTTCCTCCCCGATAGTCAACCAATTTCTAGGAAGAAACAAATCATTTCTAATTGTGATGTGGTGTGATGTGTATCTGTTCTGAGATAGTGAATAGGTTAAAAACAAGTTACAAGAAAAAAAATCTATTTTTACAAATTCACAGTAAGGAAACAGAGTGAAAATGAATTTACAGTGTGAGACTTAAAGAAATTGTGTCTAATTGTGCAAAACTTTACATAACATTTCTCACAAACAATTATTCTTAATGAAATATTTCTTATTCACGAACAAAGAAATTATATGTAGTATACCAAAAAATATTTATAAAACTAGATAATAAATTTAAAGACTTAGAATTCAGTAGATAAGCAATAAAGCATAACGTGAGAGAACAAATTAGATATTGATGTAAATTAATAAGATACATTGATATTTTTTAAACTTTTGTTACGTTGTTTAATGGATTTTACATTTTGCAACTTTGGAATCTTGTTGCTTTTAAACATTTTGTTTATATATACTTTAAAATAATTCAGTGAAATCTTCCTCGCAATTATTTGTAGTATTGTTTTAATATCTTTAGTATTTAGAAAAAATATAGATTAGGAGCAACATATGTACGGGTACGTTATGCCCCATATAGGTTCTTTATGCATATTTTATGTATCGTTTACTGGAATTTTGGTAATAAATATAATTCAGTTTGGAAATAATCGACTAAACAACCGAAAAGTCAGATAAATTTCAGAATTGGATTATGGGATTACGCTGAAACGTGAATGGCCTATAAAGATTGATAAAATCAACTTGGTTTAATAAATTTTAAAGTAAGAGTATTGTAGTTGCATGGTGAATCGAAAAAAAAGTTATCTCTAAGGACCTTTAGGGAATTTTTGATTTTTAAAGCTACTACAAAACCTATATTTTTTCAAAAACTTTATGCAAATTTAGGCGAACTTTTTTTGCGAAGTTTTCTATTTCACTTTCTACTAAACTAGATTTTTAGTGGTTAACGAAATATACATTAAAAAAATACGACATTTTAAATTTCTTAAAGAAAAGAAGGCTTAAAAAATAAATTAAGATTTGAAGTAAAAATATAGAAAACCATGTCAAATTTCATTGAAATCTACGTACATGATTCATCAACATTACGCACTTAAAATTAATTTTTTTTTTTTGTGTTTAACGTTCGACTATTGTGCACACTTGGGCTAATACAGACGATGGGATGATTTATAGCGTATGAAAATGCCAAGCCCTGGCCGGGAATCGAACCCGGGTCCTCGGGATGAGAGCCTAGTACGCTATCCACTAGGCCACCGAGGCAGCAATTAATTACGCCGAAGTATATAGTGGACTTAAAATTGAGTTCCATGTGGGAAAAGCGGTTTTTAATCAAACGGAAAAATACTGGATTATTTTTCATAAACGGTTCACTATATTACAATTGACAGTCAGCTTAAAATATTTTTTTAATTTAAATTTGTGCACTAATTTTAGTTGTAAATACTCATTCTTTAACGCATTTTAAGTATACATAAACACAATTAAAATGTTGTTCCATCTAAATTTTTAGGTTAAACGGTAGATTAACTATAAAAATAAAAATTTTAAAAGTGTTAATGATGTAATTAGTATTAGAAAATGTTTGTGAAAATCACATTAAATCACAGAAAATATTTTAAAAAACAAATAAACTAACATTTTACGATTTTTTAAATAAAAAATCCTTACTTCATCTTTCTCCTAATAAAATAAAAACGAATTCATACTTTTTAAATTAGAAGATAAGTAAAATTTGAAGTTTTTAAAATTATTTAACTTATCCAAATTTCATAATTTTAATTGTAATCAATATTTCGTGAAGTCTAGGATTCAAAATTCTAAATCTTCCTAATGAAAACACAAGTCAGAAATACGGTAAAGTCAGTATATTATTTTATTTGTAAAACCTAGAATTCATAAGTTATATTTAGTTTGTTTGCGTGACTCATGACAGCCTAATTATAGCAGTAATTACGTAAAACTGTAGCAAATGCCGTTATGTTACGTTAGGTCGTGTGCCCTTGAATCATTTATTGTTGCCAGTGACACTGACAAGCTACGTAGTGGCAATGTTAGTTAAGTAAAATATTTTTTGCAAGTTTAAAAAAACTATTCCAAATCGCGGCACTCAGTTGGCTCGCTGACGTGACGGAAACAAATTTCTAACTTTTTGTATTTTTGTATTACCCTGATTTCGATCTTATCATGATACCCACTCTTTAATATCGGCACTGTGTTCTACAGCCCCTAAGTTCACCGAAAGTGTTAATTGTGAAATCAAATGTATTACGTTTCTATCCACCCGTTAAAATTTCCTTAGTTACTGAAAAATCTATAATCTTGTGTTTGACTTTATAGGATATAAATATTTCGTGATTTAAAAAAAATTACGTCATATTTGTCAAAATTACGTAAAAAAAATTACGATCCCCTGCCAAATATGATCGTTTGGAAGGGGAGACAACGATTATAAGATTGTGTTCTTCAGTAAAAAAAAAATTAGATTGAATGAATGTTAATCTACACTATCTAATTAGTGCGAATACATTAGACTACAATAACTAAAATTTAAAATGAAATAAAATGCATAAAAGAACTTAAAATTCGCTGTTTCTCCTCTATACCAGCAGCTGTTAATTAACAATAAATCTTTTAAAATTGAATTAAATCTACATATGTTTACCTTCAGCACCTATCCGATGAAAGTGATATACGCACACAGACTGACAGACAGACAGATAGACAATGCGAGGGAAAGTAGGAACAATGGAATGCAAAGCGGGACTGTGCCAGCCAGTTTAAATATCTAGTCACGAAATTCGGGTGAGCCTAGTTTTATTAAAGGCTGTCGTAGAAAGAAAATTGAACTCGTTTTAATTCAAACTATTCAATGTGTACAAAGTGATTTAAAAGTATGCAAACCTCTTATTTAGTTAGAAATGTTGCTAGGTAGAATACTGTAACGTTCAGGAAACATTATTGTTTAACTAACTCTAAATTTGGTGAGAAACATTTCAAATGTTTCAAATATACATATACACCAAATATATGTATATTTATATACATACATATATATATATATATATATATATATATATATATATATATATATATATATATATATATATATATATATATATATATATATATATATATATATATACTCAAAAATATCGGAAATATAAAGTGACTGAGTAAGATGTATGAAACCTTGTCTGAAGATAAAAGTTGTTTGAGATACGTTATCTTCGTAAACTACAATGTTCTTTTGGTGAGAAAATAGTTCCAACCCCTTTTTCTGTAGTTCATGGGTGAATTAAATCAATTCTTTTGTATTCTAAATTACCATTTATTCACCTCTTAAAGGCCAAAAATATTATGTGAAAAAATCATCTACATTATATATAAGCCGGTACAAAATGTCAGATGGGTAATTATCTTTTCTAATTAATATTTTTAATAATTAATCGTTTAGTTCAATTCAGTATTTAATTTTCAATTTCCTTAAAAAATTAAATAGCTTATTACAGTGTTCCTTAAAGCTTTTTCTTTACAGGAAATTATGATATTGCAAATTCATTTTAAGATACTTGTGCATCGTTTATATTTCCCTGTAAAAAACCGACTCCCCAGCATCCTTTGTACAAAGCACTCATCCTTGTACCCAGCACCTGTTCTGACTGGTTTCAACGTAATTAATTACTATAGCCTAAACAACCTACTTGTGAATATGCTGGTTTGTCTCCAGACTCAATATACAATTGAAGCAAATATTGAAACAAATTCAATTAATTTCAGCTACTCTTTCTTGCGATAAACGGAATGAAAGAAGAATGAAAATGATACTAGTTTGCCAAAGGTTTTCTTACTCATTTTTAATGTTTAAGTTTATAAGAAACAATAGAAGAAGCTACATTTCTATTTCATAGACAATTGCTTTGTTATTAATTATTGTAAACGTATGGAACAATTCCACAATTTTTAAATCATACATAATTACTGAATATTTGTATGATCCTTGAGAATATATTAGAATACTGGAGACTTTAATTCCGGGATAAGAACGATCGTATTCATAGCTGATAATCAGATAAGAGAAACTATGGGAGATTAACGGACATTTTTTTGTTCAGGTTGTATAAATGTGATTTAAATACTTCAAACCGGTGAGTGAAAAAATGTGGTCGTAAAATTATCATAATCTTACAGCCTAACATTAAGTTAACATGAAGGTTAGAATCGTTGGAACCACTTGTTATATAACAGTCTTACTGGTTATAACCTACAAAGTAAATAAAAAT
>CM040190.1:22560571-22580571 GCA_022606455.1 Callitettix versicolor
TTAAATAATCGATAACTACTAATTAGGTTTAGTCTGATTTTTCCGGACGCATGGGTTTTTACTGGTTCTTTATCTTTACAAAACGGTGGTCGTAATTTGTGTTCCTTTATCTACCCTCTAGCGTTTATCGGTAAAATAAAATAAACTAAAAAAGAAATATTTCATTTTTACATTTTTTTTATTGGATCCTATAAAAATTGTAAAATGTATGTAAAATAAAAAAACAAATTAAAACTTATTTTGAAATTTTGCCAAAATTATTTTTTTCTTTTTCTTTTAGATAATTGTCCTTCAGAAAATTGTTCTCTCTTGTCGGTTTTTAAAAAACATTGTAAATTTTAGGTACTGTTATTTATACGTTTTTTGCTAAATTTTATTCGACATTTTAAAAGTAAGCCTACCGACGTTTCACTAAGATATACAAATTGCACGAATAAATATTCTCTGTTCACATCTGTCTGTTACAAGAGACAACTCACCAATGAAAACAAAAAACATCGACTACATTTGTTATCACCACTATTTTTGTTACACTAGATATGAATTCCGTAACTATAAATCTTTAAATATAATTTTTTAAAAAGCAATACTTTTATCAATTTTGAAAATTTTAATTTTGAAATTTTTTTGGATTACTTGCATACAAATACGTGTTAAGCAGAATATAATATATAAGTTTATAAGTTAGCAAATTTATCACTTTAATTATTATACGAATAATTAACACTAACTTAATTGCAATAACTATAGAGGAAGCCAAATTCTTACGTTCCTTACATTTTGCGAAAACCAACTTTCAACCTACAACAATTATTATGTTTATAAATATAAAGCATAGTTATAGCTCTTCTTTTACATACTACCGGTTTCGACCTTGGCAGAACATTTACAAGTGATATAACAAGGTATATATCGATTGTAAGTTGACATCGATAGTGTGTAATAACGATCTATAGTGGATCATAACTATGTTTTTATTTATAAACCTTAATATGTTTGACTTTCACATAGTTAAAGCCACAAATTTCAAAGTTATTGCAACAACTAGATATACAATAAATTTATCTTAAAAAATGTTTAAGGAATTCTTTTTTAAAAATGTACTAGTGGAACGAAACCTTGGTATTAACATTGATTTCGTTAACCTCAAGAACAATTTTCTTAAGAAACTATTTTATAACTGAATAAATGAAAGTAATTATATAGGCCTTTATTATTTTTAGAGTATAGGTCATTAATGACATAATTAACCAAAGGCTTGTATCATAAATATCTTCGTTAGCAATATTTACGTACTGCTATACATTTTAATATGTGTGTGTGTGTGTGTGTGTGTGTGTGTGTGTGTGTGTGTGTGTTTTGCGCTCTAGAGTTCACAATTGCCGTTTGATTTGAATCTAAACGTGAATTAAAGTTTATTTCGTTCAATAACTCCATACGTTACTCAGCAAAATGAGCTTAACCTTTCCCAAAAAGTGGCTGCTAAGTCGATGATACGATTTTCAAGTACGTTTGAAACTAAAAATAATAAATTGTGCGCATTTTGACGCTGATCACGATGGCGGGTAAATAATTTAAAAAATAGTGTCTTTTATAAAAGTAAAAGTTTTGAGTTGTAATTAATTCTATAATGAGTATATTTTGTAAATTAAAGACTGAAATTTCTGCGGCCAATTTAGTTTAACACGAACGTGCACATTGTACTTAAAAAATTAATATGTAAGAATAATTAATTTTTAAATAAAGTTTAAAAATATGTAAATACAACCCTCAATTCTACCATTTTAAATTGTTAATATTTAAATAATAATGTCAACTTATTATTGCTTTTCCGTTTTATCGAAATCCAAATGAAATAAAACAAAAATTATAAAATCAAAGCTTTTTAACGACAGAAACTCTGCTATTTTTTTAAATACTTTCTCTACAGTGAATTTCTGTCATATTATTATTTCCGTGTACAAAGGATTAAATAATTGTTAAAGTGTTTATTGTTTTTTATCAATGACAATTTTAATTGCATCACACATACTATATTATCCCTTAATTGTATTTATTCCAAATTTGAATTATATATCTTTATATATATGTTAAATGTGTACAATTTATATTTGTATCAGTATCCACGTGTATTTTTCTTAGTTCTGATTTTTATTTTGTAGTTTTTACAGTTGTATTTAATGGAAATAATTTAATTAATATCCATCTTAATGTTGTCGATTAAAATTTTGATTTTTTTTTCCAACAACACCTATCTTTAACCAAATATTTAAAAACAAATCTTGAGAGGCACTTAAAAATTTATAAAAATCTCTCTTCGCATACAATATTGAGTAGACAGACAGACAAACTGGTTTTCAAATACGTTCACGTTTCTAGTACAAATATGCAACCATTGAAAACTCAACTTCATTTCCTACAACACTTTAAATAAAATGTAAACCAACCCTAACGAATATATTCACAAAACTGTCATAATTTATCACTACATATAATGTCGAATCAATCACAGCATACAATAGATTTACTCAAAAGATGCACTTTCAAATAAATGTAACACAACACAAACAGAAATACAAAACACGATAGAACACTTAACACAAATAATTGAGGCTGCTAGGTCCTTACCTTCTGAACATAAACAGACAGACACACGCGCTAGACTGGTTCCAAAGAACAAACTCGTGTCTTATAATACCTTGAAACTGGCCTCCCTCCGCAATACTCATCAACTTGGGGAATGTTTCTGACATATCGATCAGCTGTTTCTTTTGGCGAATACGTAATGATAAAGCTTAGATTGGTCATTTTTACAGTTTTTCCGTTTGAAATTAGCTTTCACATTAGTTATGTTACGTAATTATAGATGGTTATAGGAGTGAAAATAATCGAAAGATACCTGTAAAGAGACGATGAAAGTTCAGCGTTAAGTCGAAAAGATAGGTTTGGATGGATTTTTCGTCCGTCTGAGTTCTCAAAAACGTCTGAATGAATTGATCATTTTTGATGAAATTTAGTTTGTGTATGTCACAGTCAATAACTTTGTAAAAAAATCTAGATTTTCATAACATTCTTACTACCGTTTGCCAAAATATAGTCTACAAGTAACCGAAATTAAGTCGGTCGATTATTCGCTTAAATATTCAATTGGTTATATGTAAGGACAATTGGTTATATGTATGGACAATTGGTTATATGTAAGGACAATTGGTTATATGTAAGGACAATTGGTTATATGTAAGGACAATTGGTTATATGTAAGGACAATTGGTTATATGTAAGGACAATTGGTTATATTAAGGACAATTGGTTATATGTAAGGACAATTGCTTATATGTAAGGATAATTGGTTATATGTAAGGACAAGTGGTTATATTCAAGGACACGTGCAATTTGTGTAGCAAATGTGAAAAAAGATTAAATTGCAAAAAACTGAAATGATATTTTCCGATTCACTTTAAAACCGTTAATAAATTTATTCTATTTAGAATTTGGTACATAGAAAAAATACGTTAATTTTTCTTTAAAATGTTGAGCAAATCTAATTTGCAGATTTTGAGAAACTAGTTGGGTTTTCACGGTTGGTAGCTTTTCGAATTAAATAAAGAAAATGTGTTTAATGTTGTTATAATATTTACTTTCTCTTGATTCTATGTTTTTTCAATAAAAACATTACATTAGTGTACTCAGGAAAACGTTTCATACATTTTCCCATAATTCTAACTGTTCTAGATTTTGTTTGCTTATAACACTTCTTTCATGTTACACACCTTGTTGTTAAAGCTATTTATTATGAAGTAATTTATGCTTTTTACCACTAATTTCATCTGTCTCATACACTATTTCATAACAAATAAAACCTTTGGCTTTTGTTTTCTTGTATAAAATAATTTTACAGAAATTAATAATATTTATCTCGGTTCAGTACATCATAGAAGAAAAATTTTAAATTTGTATGCTATTTTTTTTCTGTTCAGTTTGGTAAGGTCAACAATATTTGTAACAATTCTGACCTAAAAAAAATAAAAAGCTGTTCAAATTGAATGAATATATTCTATTTCACTCATAATTTGTGTAAAAATACATGGAAAATTGTCCGCGTTAAGAACTGTTTTTAATAAAGATTATCTGCTAACATCTGATCTGTTATGTTATGTTACATAGACCAGTAACACCTGGTCTATCGTTAACTATCAGCTGATTGCAAATTAAATACATTGTATTTTAAATGTTAACCTTGAATATATTCTACACTTGACCTATAAGCCATAATAATAACCAATAATGATCGACGAGACTGAAACATAAATAATTATTTCAAGTGTATCATTGGCTTACAATCAAATTGAGAATACAGTTGTACTTCAATATACAGAATTTTGATTCAATAATGAGTTGCTACAGAAATTAGTTATATATTTTTTTTTTCAAAATTAGTACACAAACTTTCTCACAATTAGTACGGTTCGGATGATACAGACAAAAATCCTTACAGTAAAAAGTCCATACACAAATCTAACAACTATTTACGTAATTCAGTCCATTGTAGCAACTATGAAACAAGATAAATTCATTATTCGAGAGTTATTAAAAAAATGAACTATTAACAATTAAAAAAAACCTGAAAGTTTATATTCAGTACTTTTTTAATTCTCTCCCAATCAACACCTCTTTGCAGTTTGTTAAACTTACTTATTTATAAATTTTAATACGTTTTCCCAGTTTTTTTACAGATTCAAACCAAATATTTTTGAAACATAACTACCCGTACGTTTTATAAGTACTGACAGACTATAAGTGAGCGCAATTTGATTATAATTGCTCGAGTCCATTTTGATTAAGTTTTATTTATCAAAACAAATAGCTTGAAAAGTAGTCACAAAATATTCGTAAATCAAACGTTCAACCTACGTTTCAACTAAATCTGTCACTGTGTCTGCATCATGTGCACTAAAAGACAGACTTACAAGTAAAACAAGGACCTAATGAATCTGTAAACGGTCTATGAAAATCTCAAAAATAAAAAAATTTAATTTTATAAATAAGAATGGTATAAAAAATAATAAACTAAAAACTATAATTGTTAAACCAGAAAATTAACGTTAAAGCTGAGAAAACAGTAAACATAATAATGAGTAAAGTCGACCATTAGTAAAAAAATGCGGTCGTTCCTGGAAGTGTTGACAGGTACAAACGGAACTAAAGAAGCACCCCTTGGCTCTGTAGGGTTGTAATGCTTCTACGGAATCTTTTTCTCCGTAAGGCAGAAGTAGAATGATAAGACTTGTACGCAACGGTCACTAATTTTCCTTCAATAGTAACTTGTTGTATGCTAACCATTTAGACTAATGAATGTCAACACCAGATCAGATGGGACAACCTTCATGGGCATTCCCATAGTAAACGTCTCTTAAGCAAAGTTCCTTCTGGAGAAATCAAAGGGGCAGCAGATGTCCTAGGAAGAATACAACTCAGGAGGATCATGGGACTCATAACAAGGCACTGTGGTCTGAGGGTGCACATGAATAGGATAGGCGTATACCACTAAGAAACCGTGTAGATTATGCAGGAAGGAGGAGGAAACTGCAGGTCACATAATTTATGATTGTGAGGCTCTTGCTAGTAGGAGGCTAGGGGTTTTTGGTTTCCAAGACCCTAGGGATCTTTAGCAGAGTGAAGTAGTCAGTAGGTTGTTGGAACTTATTAGGGGCACCAATCTGCTGAACTAGGTAAGTTGCTGAACCAATTAAGAGGTAAGTTGCACAATAAGTCAGTCGATCGCAGTGCCTGGGGTTGAAATATCCCTTCCTCTAGTAAAAATAATCTTAATCTTAATAATCTTAAACTAATGATAGCGAGAAATTTACGTTAACGGCAAGGGAAACGCTTACAGCAGTAACTCCAGTCTCGAACCTATACTCTTAAAGTGCGCCAGTTTGGAGACGAATCAACTTGAAGAGTGCTTTAATCACCACAGACACAGACCCTTCAGCGATTTTCAGGCGTCTTGCGTCTTTTCAAGGGAACACAACGGAAGTAATCTCTTTTCCTCAACCTATTTCGTAACGCTTTTTATTAAACTTATTTGCCAGATGGTTATGACGTCATCCTGTAGTAGCTTTTCTTCACTGTAATATCTGTGAATGCGCCTCACAAACCAGATATAATTTAAGCCGCTATCAACTAGGAGTCGTTTTAAAGACCTCTGACATAGTTTCGTAAGTCTTCATTGTTAACTTATTCCATCTTTACTCGTCGATAAAAAAAAATCTGTCAAACGTTTGTGCCCTAGTTACAACCACGAAACAGAACAACAAAATGTCGACTAAATATTATAACTAACAGTATTTACTTCATTTGTTAATTTTTTTGTCCAGAGAAATTTAGTTGTGAAGGTTTCTGGTTCAATATTTAATACTGAAAATAAATTACTAATTATTACTAGTAAACATAATTTACTAAACGTATAAAAAAATATAAAATTTCTTTTATACACAAACAATTGTTACTATTTATAATAATAAATCTACAAATATACTTCGCTATATTACCAGGTTTTCTGAATATAGCGAATTTCAGTAAAAGTCTTCTGGAAGATTTTACAATCGATTAAATACTAAGATGGTCTATTGAAATTAATCTGTTGAAAGACTGTTATTGCAATAACGATTTCTATTGTAGTTTTACAATTTTTCTACAATATTTCTACAATAATTTCTCTTGGCATATTACAGTTTTCGAACCACTAGTCTTAAAAGCTATAGTCTTCGTTAAAGTGTAACTTTCTAAATTTTTCACGCTTTTTTATTTTCTAGAATGTTTCGGACTTCGTATAAATATCACAAAAATTCATCTAAGTAAAACTGTTACAGGTTCAGCCCTACAATGTATTTTAATTGCTCATTTCAAAATCAAAATGAACTATCATAATTATAGTTCATTTTCCAATGTAAATTTACTAATAATCTAAATTATTGTGTGTAGTGATGTGATGAGGTTTAGTAAGTATTGATATATATATATATATATATATATATATATATATATATATATATATATATATATACCTAACAGTTTGTTAGAACACACTGGCAGCAGTGTTCATGACGTATTGAATGACAAGTCAATGTCCTCATTTTTCAAGTGATATGCCGGAGCACCTTCATCGTCAAAAAGACAGCTTGTCGAGGGCGGAGTAAATTGTTTTTTAGGTACTTGCCTTAACCTTGAAGTGATGATAAAATCCATTAACCCACTTAAGCAGAATTTAGCAAAGCGTGTTGATTAGAGTGCTGTCCCTTATTCTTGATACTACTGTCAACTGTCTGGCTGTAACAACAACAATCACGACATGTAAATTTTTAGATGATACGATAGAAGCAAATTTCTAAAAAATTAATTTTGCATGCTACTTTTTTATGAAAATCTGATTTCACTCACCATAATCGGCATGCGTATCAGTATTTAAAATTAAAAATATTTAATTATGCTGGCATGAAATCAGTTTTTTAAGGTTATGATTATTAAAAGATTTAATTTTTTTAGTATGAAATAGCCACCATTTTAAAATGGTTTAACACCTTTAGTAGCACTTTTGTTCTGTCTATTATAAAAATATTTCTTTTTTTGCCAAAATTGAATCAAATCGGACCAAATTAAGACACACACACACACACACACACACACACACACACACACACACACACACACACACACACACACACACACACACACATATTATATATATATATATATATATATATATATATATACATATATAAAACCAACTGTTATTTTAACACAACCGTCCTTATTTTTATAATAGGAATCTTAGAATAAGGATGCAAAAAAATGCATTTTTACTTAAAAATTGATTCCCTCAAAAAGTGGCCCAGTTGTCATAATCGGTGCTCATTTCAAGGTCTCGGGTCTGGGACGTACCCACCCAGCCCCAGGGACGTAACGTAATAGCCACACAGATAGCTCAATTGTTACAGAAAATTAGCCAATAAGTAGGGCGTAATTTTGTTCTTTAACTTATTTCCTTTAGCGTAATATTATTGCAATATTAAACAAGCTCCTAATCGAAAGGTACTTGATGTTCCTACGTTTTTATTAGCCTTTTCAAAAGTTGTAATATTAATGTTCCGTGTAATAAAACTTACTAATTACTTTTTTGTAAAAAAAGGTGTTTGTAGCGTAGAGCGTAGCTCAGTTTAGTTACGTCAATGGTGGCCGGAGTTATAGTTACGTTTCAGACAAGGTGGCTGGACTTATTTGACAACAACCTGTAAACGTGAATAATTTTGACTAACTTGATGTATGCTTTCTTTTCATTTAAATGTAAGTGCATACGTTCCTTAGAAAGTATGTTTTACAAAAAAAAAACAAGTCCTGTTTGCTTTTATCCTCGAATAGTAAATGAGGAAGCAAAGTTTAAAGCACGCGGCAGAAAAGAATTTTGAAGAACTAACAAAATTGTAACATGACGTAAACAAACCATTCGATTTGCGACCATAAATTAATTACAAAAATTGAATTTGGTAGAAAGTAAAACATGTTTGTCGTTCAACATCGTTCATCCTTTTCAAAATAGTGGTCGTTCAGAATATGAAGTTTTCATCATTACTATTTTTTGAAAATATGATTTTGATATCGTTATTTGTGTTAAATTCGCATTTTCAATTACTTTTATTATTTATTTATTATTATTTATTTGTCAGATCTATCGGCGAAATCCAATTACTTTATCAAATTTAAAACAAATCGTACTAAACAATTATAATGTTTAACCTCAAATAGAAAGGTTAGAGAAGACGAAACAGAGGTCAGGATCGTGCTCTAAGTTTGGATTTTATTGTGATGGCTTATTTTCGCAAAGAAAATTAGTTAAAAATAACCTCAAAGAGTACAATTAATTGATATGTTTTTGAAAAAATATTTTGGTAATGTTCATGTAGTCAAATTGTACTAAAAAATTATGTTTTACGTAGATCATAGTCGTTTACGTAGTCGTAGTTTAATATAATGTTGTAAAAATGGTACGAACGAATAAACAAAACATTAAAAATTATGTACTAACTGCATACTTGTGTTTTCCTAAGGAATTTTAATTTCTTTTCGTTAATATCAATGAAAAAAGTTGAGAATATTTAAAATAGAATGAACAATATATAATTGTTAATTTATATTTTCGATTCTTATTTTCTATTTATATATACAATTAACTATGAATACAGTAGTTCAATTTATAACATAATAATTCAAGACAAACATACGTACTTTTTGTGTACGTATACAGATATTGATAATGAAGGTAGTTGTAGAGAACTTTGAATAAAAACTTATGTTCACTGTTACAAATAAAACACCCACCAAATCGGTAAAACAATATTTGGTGTGATATTCAAAACCAAACACCTGATCCAATGAATGGCTACACGATAACTGCTTTAACTCTAGCAAGTAACGTTTACAATAATTTTATTATTGCACAATTCATTTATCACAGTAAAATAATATACGGTAAGATATGAAGAATACAAAAAATACAGAACTGTAAAAATATAGTGTAAATATTTGACGTTGAGATTTCTACATTAAAGGCAGACGACAGACAGACACAAGTGTAAAACTGGTTTCGAGGATCGAAACCTCACTAATTCGAACTTCGCAAAACTTCGCGACAAATTGTAGCCTTATGTAAATTAAGAGAACAAGTTAGTTCCTTGATCTCTTATTGGAACAGTGTAACTTAAATATTTTTTGTTTGACTATGATTATTGTAAGGAAATAATTCCTTTACACAATTTTCTCGCTGACGTGATAGAAGCGAATTTCAAATAATATTTTTTTGTAATACGTTTTGAAATACTCTAACCTTCATAATCATTTAACCTATCTATTGGAAGTATGTGTGACAGCTATCAAATTCTTACTTATACTTTCAAAAGGAATTTAATAAATTTGAGTAGTTTATGCAAATTGATTGGAATGGATTGAAATCACGGATGTGAAGCACACCATTGTAGACGACAAAACAAAACAACTTCGATGGTTTGGTCATGTCTAAAGAATGGTCGAAAATCGACTCCTCGAACAGATTTTAAAACGGAAACCACATGGTCGCAAAAAAAGAGAAAGACAGAGACTTAGTTGGAGAGAAAGAATTGATTAGAAAGTGAAAGAGAGGTTGATTGGTTAAAAACCTGTGGAATGATAGAGGGAAAGGGAAGGTATGAATCGAACGACGCCGGAGAACGTTTTAAGCCGAAAAGAAGAAGAAAAACTGTCAACATTTTCTGCACTAACTACTCTTAGCTAACTTTAAAGTGACTCGTGATGGATAAATGAGACCAGCCTGATGTTTTACCCATGCATTCAAAGCTGTACATTGGAGCACCTCATTTTTCTATGAGTTACTAGTGTGTGTGTTCCCAAGCTCTCGACGAACAACAAGACGCTGGCCTAATGAAGCAATACTGCTGTAAAAAGGATTAATAGAACGAAATATTGAAAGGGAATTAGCATATCAAGCATCTTAAAGCACCTTAGTAATGAACCGCAAAGTCACCAATTTAAAGTTGTGGAATTACCCTTGAATTTTCTCTAAATCGTTAATATTATGAAGAGACAAGTGCATAACTGAACATCTCAGGAATACAAAAAGAGACACAACAGATCTATGCTGCAATACAATAGCAATGCTAGAAATTCATTCCTTATTTCAACTACTCAAACTAAATTACATCCAAGTGAATCAATCTGTTTAGTCTTCAGCGATATGCAGATAGACTGCGAACTGTCAGATAAGTTAGCAAGACCGTCTTGTCACTCGATTTACCTGAGTGCACATTACATATCTTAAAAAATGTCAGATGTTTTTTTCAGAATCACAATACTTTTGCTAATAAAGAACGTATAAATTTTAAAACATGGTTCTATTAGGGACATTTTAAAATCGATTAACCACGTGCGATATACTCGTACTTCTTGCACTAAACGTAGTAGCTTAACAAAGAAGTAAAATCTATTATCTATGATCATAGAGTACATAAACGTGAGCATAAAATAAAAAAAAAAAAACAAGAGTATAAATTGTGGGAGGACAAACTACGTTAAACAAAGACCGGAAATAGTATGTACAACCGGAAGTAGTAGTTACACTGTGTAACAAAAATGACAGTGTAATTAAAATAATCGTAAGACTACTTTCTTGCTAACACGATGAAAACAAATTTCCGTAAAATATTTTTTTATCAATTTTTTTTATCTCGTTTTATTATCATAATCAGTAATTAAATCTGTACATATTATCTTTTCAACAGTCCTAAAATCTCACGTCTTTTTTAAGATTTGAAATTTCAATTCTGTTCAACTAATTTCGTTTGGTAACAAAGTCGTCCAAACTTTTACCGGAATATGTTTCCGCTAACCTTGAATTGAATACATCGATCCTTTATTTTTCTTTGAAAACATATAATTCTAATGTATGCATATTTTAATGCTGATAACGATTGTGAAATCACAAAGTCACGAATTTTATGAATTTACATTGGAAAAATAAGCTACTGTAGTGGCCAAAATGTTGGTAGATTTGTGCCTTCACTTTGAAATGAGGGCCGATTATGATCTGTATGTGTAGGTGAGGTGTGTGTGTGTGTGTGTGTGTGTGTGTGTGTGTGTGTGTGTGTGTGTGTGTGTGTGTGTGTGTGTGTGTTTGTATGTGCATTTTGTGTGTGTTAAAAATTCGTTTAAAAGTTCCAAATTGCTATTATACTTTCTACCTACAGATTTAAGTAAGAAATGCCTGCAAAATTTAATTCGCTAGGCTATTTAGTTCTTGAGAATCTGTGATAAATCAGTGAGTTTTGGCTTTTTTTATATTATATCCCTTAAAATTAGCTAACGCATTTACAATAAAATTCATTTTTCTATACCCTTTTCTATAGACTGTTCTAATTTTTCCAAATGTAGAAAAAGTGAGGAACAATATAAAGTAAAAAAAATCATCCCTTTAAACCTTTGAATATGTATAAAATATAATTTTTATTTAATTTGTCTATATATAATGTGAAATTCATTGTACCGATTTTCAGCTCTATGTTAAGGAAAATCGCTTTTATAATATACAGACTAGCCTAGTTTATGTCTTTACCTCCTAATTTTTTTTCTTAAAGCATTCTCATTACGCCTCTAGGACCTGAGAGTAACAACCCACAAGGTTTTAAAATTCCAAATGATAATTTAAAAAATAATCTGACGGCGGTCGTGGTTTATTTTTGTATTTTTATTACGTGTTTCAATGTTTTAAGCATATAATTTAATTAGTTTTTATTTAATTATTATTGAGAAATAAGTTCAAAAATAATGAAATAGGAAAAATTAGTATTAGAAATTAGCTTCCATCATGTCAGCGAGATAGCTGCCTGCCGCGTGCCGTGATTTGCCTAATTTTTCACTATTCAAATGAAACTCTCTCTTTACGTGAAATACCTGGTGATGTAACGCTATAAATACCACTCCTGACTTTACTCCCTCCCCACGCCTTTGAAGCTACGTGCACCACGTATCCTCCTTCAGTATGATATACACCAACCCCTCTCTCACCGAAGTAATACATAAATCAGTTCTTCATCTAGCCCCAACAAAATTTAATTGAATCAAGTTTAGAATACAAATAACACACGACTAGAACTCCTAAAACTTGTGATTTATTGTTTAACAAATTGTTTTAAAAACATTTACTGTACGACTAATTGCAATGTTTTACTTTACGTATTCAATAAAAATATTATCCTTACAAATGTTATTATTTTAACCTTGCTGTTTAACCAGTAATTTGGTCAGCATGGAAGATTAACTAAAAAACAAAATTAATAAATAAAAGTAAAAAAGATCATAAATGATTTATCACATCACGTTATTAGTGTATCCAATAAAAGGTATGATGAGATCCAGGACGATAAAATAAAAATTAATACTGAACAATACAATACTTTTAAGGGAAAGTAAAATTTGAATATCTATTGAAATATTAATTCGATTTGATTCAAACTTGGTATAAAATCGATTTTTGTAATCGATTGGACAAGTTTGTTGACTGTAAACTCTTTTCAACTGTTTAAAATAGCGGTCATTCCAAAACTTAATAATCACTGCACAAAGCTCAAATTATAAAAGCGAATTTCCAATAATAATAATACTTTTAGCTTAGTATTTCTTTAAAATTTTGATTTTATCATTATAACCAGCAATAAAATATTTATAAAAATCTGGTTTATCTTGAATAAAATACTGGTTTTTTAAATTTTTTAAATATTCCCTGCAAGAGTGCAGACCAGCTGCACGATAGGACTATTGAGAGGATTTATACGTCCCTCGCGGTACCCGAGTCGAACAAACACTTACACTTACGACTTTAACACTTTACACCCACACTTACATTTAGGGAGGCGATAATAGCTTCAATTTGCTTTTCGCCTTAAAATAACAAAAACAAAATTAAATTTTATCACACTGAAAATACGAAAATGAATCACTGTCAGCAGAAAAATTATTATTTTAAATTTCATCGAATTTTATTTTATAAATTCAAAATACTAGTTTTTACAGTGTTTAAAGCTGATAAGGATTGAAAAGTTAGATTTTCAAAAAAAATTTATGATTTTTAAAGATTTGAAATATTTAAAATTTTAAAAAACAATTACAAAGTGGTAAAAATTGTTTCTTAATAATTTTAGTTTTAAAATCAATATATATATATAAAACATTACCGAACCAAATTGATGGCGATTTATCTTTCAAATAATAATATATACGCTCATTTGCAAATATTTCATACCAATCGTCCATTATAAAAAAAGTCGTCTCGGTGGCCTAGTGGGCTTTCACCCCGAGGACCCGGGTTCGATTCCCGGTCAGGGCTTGGCATTTTCATACGCTATAAATCATCCCATCGTCTGCATTAGCCCAAGTGTGCACAATAGTCGGACGTTAAACACCAAAAAAAAAAGTAATAAAATAATGTATGCGTCACTAATCTCTACTTCTTAAGTACTTTATGATTAACAATTGAAACCAAATTGCTTAAAATCAGTAAATAATTGACATATAAACATAACAATATTAAATGTATCTTGTATATATATACATATATGTATATGTATACATATATACACATATACATTGATCTCTAAATTAAAAATTCTACATTTATTCGCCCTTATTCAAAAATAATTTCGTAATATTGTGTTAAAAAATAGTTAAAAACTGAATCCTGATTAGGTAATAGTTACTGGAAACAACGTTGGTATAAAATGAAAAACTTTAAGATATTTGTGCATTAGTTTCAAAATTACTGATAAACAGTTTACTGCAATTATAATGTTCAAATTTAAAGAATATCTGAAAGTACGAAACGTTTCCCAATGAATCAGTCGGTGGTAGCCTAGTTATATTTTATTTAAAATTATATCCTTACCTATCACAACGTAAACACTAGCGTCTTATGAACACAAGCACTGAGAATTTATTTTTGAAACCGATCCGAGTATTGATTACATTAGCTGCGAAACCAGTTGTTCTGGGAAATAATTATACAGTGATTGTGTTTTACTGGCTTTTATTTTGGTTAAAATCGCCTTGACCGCTTTAGGTCTAGCGAGGCTCGATTTCGTTGTATTAGTTTCGCACTGCCTTTTGAAAGCGTGAATATTTTTTAAACAAATTTAAAATACTTTGGCACGTGATATCGCCAATTCGGGCAAAAATCTTGTAAATGGTAAACAATAAGTCAATGCAATGGTAAAAAACAAATAAAAATCACTGTTTACTAAATTTCAAATAAGTGAAATTTATATTTCCAAATAAATCGAATATACTCTGCCGACTGACTTTGTTTGTTTCTTAATTTACTTTTAATAATCATGGCTCGCGATAAAAAATAAATTTTAACGACTTTGAAAAAATTGATCGATGTTTATTTCAATGTCCCGAGTCTAAGTATTACACTGATGGCCGCTGTAATAGCTCATTTACAAATGAAAATCTACTAAACTTTAATCTGACGACGGTCAGGGTTTAAAGATATAACTTATGAATATTTTAACTCTGATTGTGATTGTAAAAACAGAATTTATTAAATTATAACAAAAAAAAATAGTTTTAAAGTATTTTTAATTGCCGCTTTCTCAAAACATATGAAGTGCTCGACGGTAAATATGGCTGACATCGGTTAATCTGCTGTGTCTCTTAACTGCGTGTCTCAAGGTAGTTGGTTCGAGAAGCGTTTACTGATTACTGTTAACTCAATTTCTTATTAATGATATATATCTCAGCAAAATATATCATTTTTTATAAATAAAAATGTAAATGTTCGTTTGTTTAAAATCTTAAAGTTCCGAAAATTCTTAACCGATTGTTTTAAAATTTTTACTTTACGTTCGAATACGCGCATATTTTCATATACTATTATATTATGGATGTCACAGTAATGACAGACAGGTAAAAATATGCTTTATTTGAAAAACAACGCCATCTGTTGGACGTAAAAGCAACACAACGCTATATTAAATATTTGCGATTCCAGTTCAATGTTTCCGAATGCATTGTTAAATTAAACCATACTGAGCCATAGCAAGCGTAGCCGGATACATCTAGTGATAAACAAAATTGTTTATATTAAAACAAATATTTCTTTTTTATTATATTTACTTAGTACATTTAGTTGGAGGTTACATATACGTATCTTATAAGAAAATAACTGTCCCATTAATAAATTGAAATAGAAAATAATGATCTAAAAAAATACTAACTGTCTAAAATGAAATGTCCTTTTAAATGTCTTACAAAAGTATAATAATAACAGTCAAAGTAAACATTATTTAAAAGTAATATTAATTTTGTTAGCAATTACCAAAATCGATTTTTGTACAAACATTGGCACAATGATCTAGAATACGAATGATAATTTAGTTTCCTTTACCTATGTTCTTAAGCAAGGAAACAAACATTATAAACTTGTCGAGTTATTCTTGGAATAATGATTAGCCTTTTAATCTCTGTCATAGGTTATCCGCCCAACGCGGTTACTGAGATGGTCGCAGTTTGTTATTTTAATTAGTTGCTTGCATCCTGAATGAGATAAATTTGTTTTTTTAAAATGTTTGTTTGCAAGTCAAACGTGTTCCAAACAGAATAATACACTTAAAGATAATCGCTTGCCTTCTTCCCTGCGGCGTTAATTTGGTTTTGAACGTTTGTTTATCCAATACAACGGAAAATATATATACACTTTATGGTGATTATTTTGTATGGTTTGTGGACCGAAAGGCACTCATTTTTCCACATCAGCGTTTGCCGTTAGCGTCTAATGTTATGCTGGAAAATTATAAAACTTTTCATTTCTTTTTATCGTCAATCGTGGAAAACGAATTCAAATATAACTACTTTTAAAACTGTAGGTTTTAAATGGTAGAGTTAACGTTTTTTTACATAGTATTTAGGTTTTAGTACTGCATTACATAAAATGTACAAATAGAAATAAAATTACTAAATTATACAGAATGTTTCTGTAATGTTAGGACTTACAGCTGAGTCTCGATTAACCGTCACCCTTTCAGCCGTTGGTTGCTATTAACCGTGAGGTAAGTACTCTTATTTGACCTTTTTTAAACAGTCTTCCATAGTAAATAATTTATAATAAATAATAAAAGTAACTTACTAGGCAAAAATAATACGGTAACTAGACGATAGCAAAGGAACTCTAGTTGATAGCGATTGCTTGCAAGGACGGTTCGATTTACAGATTTAATTATAAATCAATCGACCAAGTGTGCACAATAGTCGGACGCATATATCAAAGGCAACTAAACACTGATTTTTAAAACTATTATTAATTTGCTAATCGACCAGTACAAATCCTAAACACTGATTATAGAAAAGTAAAAGATCATATCTTAGTGGAATGAAATAGAAACATTTCAAATATTATCAACATATTTCGAAAGAGTACATGCACGTTTCTATTGATATATAAACACTCACATCATTCAATGTACTCGTATAAGTCGATCATGTAACAGTCACTCACGTGCTCTTGCTGTCATGTGCAGTGTTCTCGCATATTTTAACGTATGGTTAATTTAAGGTATTAGAGACCTATGCATGTGAACTATGTATGTGTGTATAATACACACATGCTTTGTACATAGAGTGGTAAATATGAATAACACATAATTAGTGGTAAGTTAAGAGTTTTACTACATTTTAAAAATATTAATAATACGACGTTTGTTCAGAAAGTAACGAGAATTTTTAAATTTCGCTGGCTTGGAGAGTCCGATTGTCAAACATTTTTTTTATGTTCGTATAAATGCCCTTGAAGTATGATAAAACTTTTAGCTGTTTTCATCGATGACTTTGTCCTTGACAGCCACTAACGTTAGACGTGTTTTTATGAGCTCAGCGATTTTCGTTTGTTAAAAGAAATAGATCATAGGATTTGTATCAAATTTTGCGTAAAAAATGGAATAAGTGTAACAAAGTGTGTGAAATGTTAACAAAGGCCTATGGTGAGTCTGTTATGAGTAAAACATGAGTTTACGAGTGGTATAAGCGTTCCCACGCCGTGATGACGTTGAAGATGAACGCCCTGGACGACCCAGCACATCAACAACTGATGAAAACGTGGAAAAAGTGAAAGAAATGGTTATGAACAATCGCCGAATCACAATTAGACAGGTCACTGATGATGTTGGCATATCGATTGGATCATGTTATGACATTGTTTCCAATGTTTTGTGTATGAAACGCGTGGCAGCAAAATTCGTTCCAAAATTGTTAAATTTTGAACAAAAACAGCGGCGAATGGAAGTTGCTCAGGAGTCACTAAATGAAGTCAACGACGATGCAGAATTACTGAAACGTATTATAACAGGTTACAAAACATGGGTTTACGGATATGACGTCGAAACTAAGGCTCAATCATCCCAGTGGACGTATTCTGGCTCGCCAAGACCGAAAAAGGCTCGACAAGTGCGGTAGAACGTGAAGGTTATGCTCACTGTGTTCTTCGATATTAATGGCATAGTGCAACATGAATTCCTGCCACCAGGTGAAACGGTCAATAAGGAGTACTACCTACAAGTTTAACGCCATTTGCGTAAAGCAATACGAAAAAAACGCCCGGATATGTGGAAAAACAATTCATGGCTTTTGCACCACGATAATGCACCAACTCACACTTCATTGCTTGTTCGTGAATTTTTGGCCAATAACAGTACTGTAACTATGCCCCGCCTCCATATTCGCCAGACATGGCTCCGTGTGACTTTTTCCTATTTCCAAAAATAAAGAGAACCTTAAAGGGCCGTCGTTTTACAGCTGTAGATGACATTAAAAGCGCATCGCTGAAAGAACTAAAGGCTATCTCAAAGATCGAGTTTGAGAAGTGTTTCGAGGATTGGAAGAAGCGCTGGCACAAGTGCATTATCTCCAACGGGGACTATTTTTAAGGCGACAACATCAATGTAGACGAATTAAATAAATATTTTGTTCAAAAAGTTGAAATTTTCGTTACTTTCTGAACACACCTCGTAAAATATTTTGTGCTATAACACTTAATACAGTTATATAATTTTTGTCGATAGCCGAAAGTACAAGTGGTCTATTTCTGTTATCCATCTATTCGGTCATCCTTCCCCCAAACGATTTCGAGAACGACGATGAAGCGAGACTGTACTGTATTTGTAAAGCGCAAATATTAGCCTCAAAAAGGAAAAAAAACTTTCCTCTAAATATATTATCGAAATACTTCTTTTCCAGATATCCGCCAGTTCATGTTTTAAAGAATAATTTCATCTCTAGAATTTCTTTCGATTGAGATGAAATTTTACACTATGTTCATAAATACAGTCATAGTTGCATAATAAAAATTACAAAAAACCATCTTTATTCGTAATGTTTCAAAATAACCACACGGACAATTAAAATATTTATATAAATATATAAATTCAATTTATATCGGTAAATTTTCTTTTCAAATCTATGATTTCACCATAATACGTAAACATCACTAAAACCTTCATATAATGTAATTTTGAATCGAATTGAAAATTATAAAAATGAACGAAGACCGCCGTCAAGTTAAATTTCTTAATTTCAAAAGCTAATGTATAAAGTTTATAACGCTGATTGCTGTGGTGAAATCAGACTTTAAAACACATTTAAGGGGAAAATGTATGAATTTTTAGAGATTTTAAATTGCTGATATTTTGTAACTGTTAAATGAACTTCACTGGTTAACGAATCAAGCATAGCTATCAAAGAAATTGATAGGCCTGTTACAGTTGTCATAGTTAGCGTGATAAAACACACACACACACACACACACACACACACACACATGTGTGTGTGTATATATATATATATATATATATATATATATATATATATATATATATATAAGTGTATAAAAGAATAGAAATTTTAAAAACACCGATTTATAAAAACTTATACCAATTTTTTTCTATAGCATACAAAATAACTGAATAAAAGAAAGTTTGGGTTGTGTGTTGCGCTATTTACTTTGTAATATAAATTATCATTATTTTCAAAAAGAAATTTCAAAATGTTAACTAATGGAAAAGACTGTCAGGAAAACTAACTAAAACTATCGGGATCTAAGTATTTTTTCGTTTTTATCATCCTTAAGACAAAGGATCTTAATTTAAAAAAAAATAATATTTAAATATTTCTGCAATTTTCGAGGATAAATAAATAACTAAACATAATGTCATATTTTCTAATTCCCATTATAAAAACATACTATAAGAAGACGAGAATATGAATGAAAATACAATTTTCCAATGAACCGGTGTTTCAACTGAACTTTAGGCCTATAGATGACAGATGAAAAGATAAATGAGTAATGAAATGAATGAGTGATTAATTTAGAAGTAAATTTAAAAACAATGAAAAGTTACCTTGTCTATATAATT
>CM040190.1:22585571-22590571 GCA_022606455.1 Callitettix versicolor
AAATACCAGTTACGAACATGACAACAATCTCATTGACAGTCCAAACAGAGGAATTAATTGCATGTGCGTCTAGTGCTAAGCAAACGTCGGCATGATCCGTGTTTGAGATGCAACACAGATCAATAAAGTGAATCGAACAGGATGCTGAAGTTTTTTTAACATTAAACTACGCGATACATGTTCAAGACGCGATACATTGGTCCACAGCTCGATAGTAATGTTGGTTATTAGCTACGGGCTGCTAAAATTTATAAACTTTAATTAATTATTTTTTATGTAGAAAAACTTTATTATAACTACATTCTTCAACATTCACAGTTTAATTAGCTGCACTTTAGGGAAATTAAAATAATAATCGCTTCTTGCTGACGTGATATAAGCGAATTTTTAAAAGCATTTTTTTTTTTTGTATTATCCTTTTTCATATTCTGATTTCACCATCATAATCAGCATTAAAAGTTGCATATATTAACATTTAATATTAACATATTGCATTAGCATATATATGTGGTATGTAAATGTTGGAAATACATTCGTTATTCATTATTCATTTTAAACATTTAAATTACAATAAAATTACGAAAACGAACCCGTACCGCCGTAAAATTTTTAAAGGATTTTGAAAATTCAAAATGTAATTTTGTATTGTACTTGACGCTGATTATTACGGCGAAATCAGATTTTAAAAAAACATTCAAGACAAAAAATTTAAGAATTTTAAAAAGCCTTATAAAGGCTGCCATTTTTAAACTGTTTTACGAATTTTGCTGTTTAACGAACTGACCCAAGTTATTATCAAATCAATTTTTTTGGCAAGTTTGTGACTATCGGATTGAAATTGTGAACGTGAGCATACCGATATACAAACGACCGCTCGAAGTTGCTCTACGGGTTAGGATCTGCACACATTTAAAAGTTCGAGTCTTTTCTTACCACGATTGCTCCAATAATTCAATGGTTCAATTATAGACCTTTAGCTTCTAAACAAGGCTTCTTTCCCAAAACTTTGTTTTCTGAGCTATCAAATCAAAAACTTTTACAAATCCTGACGGTGGTCGGGGTTCTATTTTTTCTACTTTACTCTTAAACTCACTATTTTTCAATTTCGTTGTTATGTTTAACTCATTTCCGTTAATAAACCTTTATATAGACCAACATTTAAGGAAATTTGATTTTTTTTAGTTATTATTCGATTTTTTTTTCAATAACTCGATTACTGCATTTTCGGGTTCCTATTGTACCAAGCGTTTGATTGGAGCACTTAAAAAACTTTAAGTTCATATCGTTATAAATCACTTTAACATTTTTTTAATAAAAATTATATTTTCGTTAATTTTTAGACTAAAAATTGAGTTTTTTTAACAACCTTCTCCATCTTATTAAATGTTTATCAAAATCGATAATTTATCTCTCAATCAATATATTTTGAAACGCACATTCACATTAAAGAGTTTCATCCACTTAGAGCAATTTTCTTTAATTTATTGTATATATTTAAATTTAAAAAAAAATTTTAGAGTTATTAGGCCTAGCTATTAGAACTTTATTTTTCAAACTATTGTTTTGTATCGGACTTTTTTTAAATTCTATTCCACTGTTATACAATCTATCCAAAAAGAAATTCCTGTCCATGTTTCAGTATTGTTTTGGTGTTCATCACAAATTCGATCCGGGTGTTATGATTACCCTAAAATAATTAGATTTGTTTTTTGGCCCTGAACTACAGACACTGCAATTATATTTTAAGCCGTATGCTTTGTTTGCAATAATTTAAGTCTGATTATTTGTAAACACAACTGTGAAAAAATAATATAACACTTGGCGGTTTTGCGTAGCGCTCATTGACAGTTTATGTTTAATTCGTCGGGTCGTGGTCTTACCACGATTGCTCCTTTTTAATTCTACAATTTAATTTTCAGTTTAGCAAAATTCTCGCGGGCATTATGTTAATAATGAAACAGCTTTCATTCCCTCAGTTTAAAGTTTATGTAGTTGTATCTGTTCAACGGATTAGCCAAAACTTCTTGGGGGGGGGCAAGTTGGACTTGAATAAATGTTTGACGAATGCTCCAACACAGCCTAACAAACTCTAGCAGCATGTGTTGGACTTACCAGCTGGTCTTCAAGCTAACACTGTTAAACTTCTATTCCCCTCTCGTCCTCTCTCTCTCTCTCTCTCTCTCTCTCTCTCTCTCTCTCTCTCTCTCTTCTCTCTCTCTCTCTCTCTCTCTCTCTCTCTCTCTCTCTCTCTCTCTATCTTTCTATCTATCTATCTATCTCACATATACATACATACATACATACATAATTATATACATGCATACATATATACATACATACATACACACACACACACACACACACACACACACACACACTTTTTGTTAAATTTAAAACGTGAAGATTCTTGTTCTTTTTACAAGTAATTAAATCTTTTAAAATAAATTATTTTCAATTTTATAATATTTTATGTACCTTATATATGCTGTTCTTCAAACTGGAGCGCCAAATTACTAAAAGTACATAAAATTAATTAAAAATTATTTTAAAATAATAGTTTTAATTTATTAAATTAATGTGCAAAATTCTTTTTTTTATTTTAAAATGTTCTTCTTTCATCCGGATCACCCACTTTGGGGTACGCCAAATCAATTACTTTGATGTGCGTTAGTTGCCCTCCGCTGTATCCAATACTGCTTCATTCTATCCGAGGCTGCCTTCCTTCTTTCATCCGAGACTGCCCCGCCCCTTTTAGATGTTGGTTTTTCTTGGAACCTTAGGTTTTCATTATGTAAAAGTTTTCGCAGTTTAAGTACATCGTCAATCATCTCATCTGATATCGCCAGCTCAGTTAAGTCTTCCTGGACCCGCCTGAACCAATTACTCTTCGTTTTCCGATCTCTGAAGAAAGCAAAGATCCGCCTAGTAAGTCTACTGCTGTTCATCCTACTAATATGGCCATAAAAACTAAGTCATCTTTTCCTCATGCTATCTGAGAGTCTCTCAATTTTGAGATACAGGTTTTTATTAGAAATCAACTTTACTTCATTATTTCTAAAGATTTGGCCCAATATCTTCCTTATTAACTTTCTTTCCTTCTTCTCCAGGTTGTCCAGTAATCCCTTATTATTGAGTGTAAGAGTTTCAGATGCATATAAAGCCTCTGGTTTGATCACAGTTTTATAATGCTTAAGTTTGGAATTCCAGGATAACGATTTCTTGTTATACACCTCTTTGGTTAATTGAAACGCCAATTCCATTTTACACATCCTGGATTCCAATGCTCTCTTTTCTAAGGCGTTCCAGCTGATCCATTCACCCAGATATTTGAAGTGGTCAACTCTCTCGATTTTATGACTACCGACTCCCAGATGTCGTGGTGCATTTTTAATATTCGTTAGTATTTTGGTTTTCTCAAATGAGATTCGGAGACCTACTTTAATGGCTTGCTTCTGCAACTCTTTAATTTGTAATTCTGCCTCGGACCAGTCCTTGGCTATGAGAGCCAGATCATCCGCAAAAGCCAGGCAGTTACACTTCAGTCCTTTTTTTCCATTTTGATTCCCCCATTTTTCCAGTCCCCATTTTGATTCCACTGCCTTCCTTCAGATTTTGATTCCACTCTCTAACCACCTTCTCCAGCACACAATTAAATAATAGCGGTGATAAACCATTTCCTTGTCTGACTCCAGTTCTGATCAGAAATGGTTCTGACACTTGTCCCATAAATTTCACTTTAGAATATGTGTCTGTTAAGGTGGACTTAATTATATTCGTAGTTTTGTTATCCAGGCCTAATTCCCTTAATATTGATATGAGTGAAGTCCTATCAATGGAGTCATATGCTTTCTGGAAGTCAATGAATGCTATTACATACGTTTTACTCGAGAGTTTACAATAGGTCATGACACTTTTAAGGTTAAAAATCTGCTCCGCACATGATCTACCCTTCCTAAATCCACCCTGATACTCCCCTAGTTGGCAGTCCAGCTGTGGTTCTGCTCTCATCAGTAACGCCTTCGAAAGTATCTTATACGTTACTTCCAGTAACGAAATTCCCCTATAATTGTTCGGGTCTGTTTTTGAACCTTTCTTGTGGAGTGGATGTATTAAAGCTGTTTTCCAGTCAGATGGTACCTCTTCTGTTTCCACACATTTTCGATGATACCAACCAATGAATACTGTGCACTGATATTGGCTTTCCTCCAAAGCTCCGCTACAATAGAACTTTCCCCTGAAGCCTTGTTATTCTGAAGTTCCGATATTAGGTCCTGAAATTCATAAATATCTGGAGGCTGTGAATCTTCTTTATTAATGTTGCTAGTCTCGAACACAAATCTTTCTTCGGGTTCCTCACAATTCAACAGTTCCTCAAAATACTTAGCCAAAATTCTACAATTATCCGTATTATTGTGAGCTAGTTGACCATCCTTATCTTGTAATTGAAGACTCGGAGGATTATATTTAGCTAACTTTTGTTTAAACGTTTTATAAAAACTTCTTGAATTATTTTTGGCAAATTCTCATCTATCTTAAGTAACAATCGATGTTCGCTTTGCTTCTTTATTAACTTTATCTGCTTATTGACATCCTTACGAATTTGGAGAAAGTTCCAATACTTGTCGTCCGTTTTACAGGAACACCATTCCTGCCATGCTTGCTGTCTTTTGCTTATGAGTTTAACGCACTCTTCATTCCATCATGCATGTTTTTTATTTTTCTTAAATGGGGCTATGTTTTCGGCTCGGCACACAAATGCATCTCTAATCTCTTCCCAATTCTTGTCCCTTAAGTCAGCCGTCATCTTCGAGAACTCATCAGAACTTAAAATTTTCTCTGTGTCAAATCTAATTGATCGCGAATTATTATTATTAGCATTCCTTTTCCTTTTCGGCATATTTTAACTTTAATCTTGGATAAAAAGTGATCTGAATCCAGATCAGCACCCCTCAACACTCTGACGTTTTGGATTTCCTTGTGAAATACTTTCTTAACAGCAA